>JASKGO010006558.1:0-39616 GCA_030556065.1 Holobus sp. GC000080
TCCCACGGCCGGCAAGATATGGGTAGTGGTGTTTGGGTAGGCATCCCCATCACCATGGCAGAAGGACCTTCGGGTCGATAGCCTCCCTGTGCTCAAAGCACAGAAAAATACAAATACTACTGTTTCCATTTAATTTAATTATATTTCGATGTACGAATGGGTTTTAACAGTTGCCAACAATTTATGGGCCAGTAAAAAGCGTTCATTAAACCATTTCCCGGTACCAATGACTGTTAAAGTTTCCATGAAATGAAAGCAAAAACCTTTAAAACTAAAGGGAATCACGAACCAATATATAGACCGCCATATAGGGCGCGCAAGCAAAGCGACCTACACATGTCGATAAATTCAATGAAAATTGGTAAAGTTGAATTTCAGCAATTAATGCAATGGTAATCTCTAATCGATACTGTTTTATGAACGTGTACATACACACACACCCGCACACATGCATACACAGAAACAAGTCTGCATATACAGGGACACGTAGGTATAAAGGGAACACACATAATTGGTACAGATATACGGCCAGAGATAAGCTAATGTGTAACACACACGCTCAGCAATTGTTATTGAAAGTGCACGCGCTAACAACATTAAAGCTTTAATTAAAATTTTGTTTGTTCGCCCTTAAAGTATACATTTTCCATAGAGACGAGCCGTTAACCCAAATAGTAAAACGGGGCGCCAACAAACGCTCTTTCGATTACTCGTATTTTATTATCATTATTTAATTAATATTAATAATCAAAGAGCAAACGTAAATTGCTGATTTTTCTATTGTATTTACTGTGCAATTTTTTTAATTTAATTGTATTGTTTTAATTAACTAATTGCGAAATGAAATGAATTTTAATTGACATCTCTTAATTTAGTTACCTAATCTCTTTTGCAAAGCATCGATCGCCCTAAGAGCTTTGCGACAGAAGCATAAAAAAATATCTGTTTTTTTTTTTTCAGCAACTTGGTCTTTGGAGCAGTGGCAAAGGAGAAGAGAGGAAGAGCGGTCGCGAAGACAGGAACGGTTTTTATATTGCTTCTCGGCTCCAAACTTATATAATTATCTTCATCAATTTAGGTGTCGAAAAGTTGGCGAGCAACGAATAGTTCTGCCAGATTTAACGTTCGATATAAACACGTTCAAATCGAGCGAAATACGTTTTTCGGCGAAAACAGTCGGAGAATCTTGATATACCTTTATTTGCGGGGGCCAGAGGTCAGATCAAGTTTATCTGTCGTTGGTTTTTTTTTTATCGCTTTCTCCATAAATAGAATCCGATCTAATCAAATTACGTTATTTCGCCGAAAACTTTTACGTTTTTCTTTTATTGCAATGCATTCAATAAATTATTTCATTTTTCTTCGGTGATTTTTTTTTGTTTTAGTAATTTTTTTTATTATTTTTACGGAATTTTTGTTACTATAACCCTCAATAACCTTAAAACTATACGTCAATATTGGTGACAAGTGATGTTAAATGTTAAGTTGAAGCTGATTGGTCAATATAATGATTTTCATTCGGTTGTTTCCGCTAGTAACGGTTTTATTCCCTTGGGAGGAAAGTAGTTACTTTTCAGGCTATAAAAACTTTATTTTTAAACAGATTTTCAAACTTGGGAAGAAAATTTACATTTTTTTCAATTGAATATAAAGAATAAATTTGTATATTTAGGCGGATATTTAGAGAATTAGTTGCTTTATTAGAATCAGAAAAGAAAACTATAAAAAAGTAATTTTTAAGGATAGTTTTGACGTTCAAAAGTGACCATGTTTTTCAATCCCTAAACATTTTTCAAATTTGATACCCTGTATCTTCTAAATTAAGGGTCATACCGCAAAAAGTTATTTAAGTAACATGTAAATAATTTAATACTTTATAAGATTGCGCAATATTTGATTTTATTTTGAATTTTTTTTTTTAATTCCTAAAAAAAATTTCTTTCATTTAAAAATCATAGGATTCTAATTAAACTTTTTAACTTGTCCATAATAAAAAAAATGAAACATTTTATTAAAATAACAAAAAATGTTGATTTTTTAGTAAAGATAAGAAAGAACTTAGTGTGATTTTCTTTAAAAAAAAAACTTGATTTTCACCAAACTTTGCTTTATATCATTAAAGAACTTTAAAGTATTTGAAATTTAATTAATTAACTTAAAGGAGGATTAATTATTTTACTATATAAACCAAAAATAAATTTAAAAGTCATTCTCAAGGGAAGTTTTGGGGTTCCAAAATTGATCAAGCTTTTCACTCCCTAAATCTCAAAATATTTTTCAAATTTTATACTTTGTATCTTCAAAACTAAGGGCTATACACTGAAAAATATTTAAATAAAATGTAGAGAATTGAATTCTTTATAAACCACTGAATTATCAGAGTTATTTCCCGAAAGTTAGTTTCTGGAAATTTATCGAAAAATCGGAATTTTAACAAAGAAAAAAATCCTAAAGTAAAACCAAAAATAATGCTGATAACTATAAAAATAACTAATAACTTCGACAATAAAAACCTTTACAAGCAATAGAACTACTAAAGCTTGTGGCAATGTACGAGTATATGACATAGATAAAAACAATAAACAAATTCTCCATTAGAAATGACAAAACAACTGAGCTCTAATAATATCACAATGCTTTACGACTCCGACATTACCATAAATATAATAATTATAGGATTTTATTGTTGTAGCCGAACGAGTTCATTAAAAAAAAATACTGTTCATACATGTAACATAATATGCGGACAAGCAGCTGATTAATTCAATTATTCATTAATAATTTAATTTTCAATGTAATTTTCCAACAAATGTCCACATGCAAAAGCACAGCGCTACAAAAGCTGCGTGTGCTAGTGTCCATTTCAATGAATATGTAATGACCGTACCTTTAATTACCGTCTGGCCGATGCCATAATTACAGTGCACGAAAATAAGATTTTTATGATATTTTCGGTGGTTCGGGCAGTTTTTCTAATGTTATTTGAACGCACGGCTTATGAGACACAAATAGAAAAAAGGCGTTCGCAGAATGTGGAATATAGTGGTTAATTAATTAAAGACCTTTCAGCTATTAGCAAATACCTATCACGTACCCTCGGATGCTGTTTCGAGGAGCGTGTTTGCAGGTGAGCAAGGGAGAGAGAGATAAAGAATGGGAAAAAATATCGGTCGCAAATATGGATCTCCTAATGCATTCCGGACACGAATTTCGTCGCCGCACAAATTGCTCCGGGACCACTCTTCTCATTACTTTTATTGTCGTCATTATTATTATTATTGCAAATTGCTGAAAATAGTGGCACGTGTTTAATCGATATCCATATACTTCTTGCACATATGTTGAAATACATTACACACATAAAAAAGGTACTTTTTTTTTAAATTCAATTTACTTTGATTATTTATTTGCAACTTTATATAAAAAAAATCCCAGAGAAAAAAACGGTTATCTTTTGCTGATAAAATTTTTATTTTCTATATTCTAAGAGAACTTGCGAAAAAAAATGTGTAACTTTTGACACTTAATAAAGGCGAAAAAGGGCGAGAAGAGAGATAGAAATGGAGAAAAGACGGCAGCAGAAGCGGACACGTTATCAGCAACCAGTTATCACTTATTGAGTGGACGCGCACACAGTTGCACCAGTTGACACTTGAATTTAGGGACAGATGTTACGCAACGCACTGTCGGTCCCCGTGCATGTTCTTTTTTTATCTATAAAAAGCAGCAATAGCAGCCCGGAGCAAACAAAGCGTGAAAAAAAAAAGTTTTCCGAAGGTAAATCAAAACGACGCCCTTCGTAATATAGATACGGCCTAATGCTTTGACCTACTTAATTAATCAGTTAATACTTTGATCTTTTTTCGGTAAATATATTATACAGAGTGGATGAGGACCGTAAAAAAACACGCGATTAAATTTCCAAAACTAATATACCTGATAACTCATCCCTTTCATTTCTTTATTTTGTGTAATTAGTATTTTTTTTTAAACTTTAATAATTCAGTCAGTTTGATTTTTCCGACATTGCTGTGATTTTTTGGCGTAACCTTAGATGATTTTAGTTAATTTGAGTTGTTTTAAGATCATCTAGATTCTAGAACCATGATTAAAATTTTATTTCTGTGACAATTAAAAAAAATTAAAATTAACGCAAAACCTGTTTTTTTAACTAAAATAATAGTTCATGGAATCCAAAAAAGTTTAAATAAAAATGAGTTGCCAGAAAAAATAGAAAGTTGGAGTCATTTCCAGTTGAACCTGAAGTGTTACCAAATTGAAATTTACTACAATTAATTTTAAATAATGTTTCATACAAATGTGACAAAAAAATCCATAAAATAGGTTGGGAAATTAAGAAATGAGAGAGGTGAACCCCATTTAAGTATCACCCTACAGAGATCATTCTGCTATATTAAAAATTTAAAACTTTTTTAATTTATTTATTTACCCTATTTAAATAAATAAATAAAAAAAATTGAAGTTTCAAATTTTTAATATAGCAGAAAAAGCCCACAGAAATTAAATTAGTATTATTATATTAAACACCCTGAATTTTTTACCCCAAACTATAATATTTATACATTATAAAAATTAATATAAAAAACAGTCTGTATAAAAACGAAATTATTAAATAAATATCAATAAAAATCATAAATAAATCTATCAAAAAAGAAAAACCGTATAGAAAAAAAATCAATGAAGCAAATGAAGCAAAATGGAAAAAACACAATTTATCTTAATTTCCCATCACAAGCGATCAAATACATCCTGATAGTAAATAAATATAAAAAATAGATTCCATATGAGCAGTAAAAAGCATCTAAGCCAAACTAAAAAAAAAATATATCAACGGCACAGCTAGAGTGAGCCAAAGAGAAGGAAAAGACCGACAATATATAGACGGTAAAAGAGAGCGGAAGAGTGAGAAGGAAAAAAAGGAAATAACAAAATAGTATAGAGAAATATAAAGTAGGGCGTCTGTCCGAGCTTTTCGGTCAATCATTAGCTTTTTATGGCGCTTTCCTTGATTTCTCCGAGTCATCCAATCAAAACTACTACCGCTGCCGCCGCCTCCGTTTGATAAATGATTTATTCCGCACGCAGTTTCTTTTATATACTGCTCTGGCCGCTGCTATAGATGTGTGTGCAACTGAATCATTTTATTTGATTTCTTGGCAATCAATTACGATACACACATACACACAAAAAACACAGCAAAATACATAAAAATAAAATACATATACCTTCTACCTCTTATACTTCTTATAGAGTTATATTACTTATATTGCTATAAGCCATAAGGAATTGGAGAAAGGGAGAAAGCAAACAACGGCAACACACGCAAAATGAAGTTTTGCTTTGCTCTATAAGTGTATAGTATAAGGTTCGTATGAAATCAGTGCTTTGAAGTAATTTGTAACGAAACAATAATAAATAATCAACTGAGTTGAAGTCTCGGGGGAGATCTCAAAGTCTATAACTGGATATTAGCTACATGTTTGTTGTAAATAAATATGAAGGGCAAAAGCAACCTGATTCCCTACGGGGTGTCCTGCTTTAATTAATTTATCGGATTCTATTACTGTTGATTTGATTTTCTTATATTTTCTTATTTAAAAATGATGCTTTTTTTACAAAAAAAAAAAAAACAAAGCAAACTTATTAGAAAACTTTTGTTAATAATAAAACAACAGCAACAAAAGGGCAAACTGATCGAACGAAAATAAAAAAATTGCAAGAAAAAAAAAAGAGAGTATAATGCCTGTGAGAGGAGTTGGAAAAGTTTTTAATCAATGGGGCCTCTCGCTTCGCAATGAATAAATTTGACATCAAAGTTTCGGGGGCAGATCGACTACTGGCGCGTTACACGTGTCTCGAATTTCTAAACCGCCGCCGCCGTCCCATAATAATAATAATAACAATAATAAAGATCGCGGAGAGAGTCGAAGGAATCGCACGGTCGGAAGATGAAAAAACGTGCGCCACACACAGCGAGCTCGCTTATAAAGCCAAAAGCGGCAGAGCGCACAAGAAGAAGCAGAAGAAGACGACGACGACGAAAACCGAACGACTATTCCAAGAATATAAAAGAAAAAAGAAGACGAAAAAAGCGTACCCACCTTGACAACGATAATATGTCGACTGCCAACTCGCTGAATGCCAATGGATTTCCACTCTTCTTCTTCGCATGCAGTGCAGTTGGCTCTCCGGTTGGCATCTGGAAGAAAAAGCCAATAAAAGTATATTTCCTCAAAAGTAAAATTAACGACAAGTAAAAAGTATACTAAGAGAGAGCCATAATAAAAATGGCGATTTGTCACAGACACACAAAAGTTCCTCATACAGTGGGTTCCAACGAAAAATTGCATCATTTGGAAAATGGGGCTTTTCTCTTATAAAAATGGTGTGATTTTTAAGTAATTTAGTAAAATAATTCTGCGTTAAATAAAGAGGAGAATTGTAATTTGATTAATTTTTAATAAATTAAAATTTTTATTCGGGGTGGCACAAATTTTATTACCATCCCTGCCATTTCTTTATTTATGAATAGATTTTTAGAAAAAAATTATACATTCTTAAGACAACATTTCTAATTCGACTGGATTGATGTCATTTTCCGGTTTCACTGCAAATGGCCCTAACTTTTGATTTTTAAATGGTAGCCCCGCATTTTTTTTTTTTTTTACTTTTTTTTGCATTGTAGGGACCATTCATCTAGGGTTTAAAAACGTAATATTTATTTTTTAAGTAGCAAAAATGGGTTTTCCCGATAAAACCGGAAATGAAATAAAAATGACAACTATCCAGTCCAATTAGAAATTTTATCTTATGTATGTATACCATATTTGGTAAAATTCGGTTTTTAAATAAAGAAATGGCTGGGGAGGTTGTAAAATTGTGTCACCCGGTATAATTTACATTTTCCATTTTTAACCTGTAATTTTTTTTAAGTGAATACAATTTTTGATAGGAACAAACTGTATGCGTATAAAGATGTAGCTTATGTCGCGTCCGTTTGGAAAAAGGTGAAGAGGCGCGGGGGGATCGATTGCACGAAATCGTAAAAAGGACATTTCTTTCGCTATACTGTTTCAGCTACCGCTCCTTCTGGACGCCCTCCTTTGAAGCGCTCTTCGCAGCAGCGGCTGGTTGGCGGTGGTGGTGTGTATCGATGTGCAAATAAAAGGAAAGAAGGCAAAAAACGCGGCGGTGTAAAACTGCACCTGGCGTATCTAGAGCTTTTTATTAGCCACTTTGAAAGGTGACAAATGGCAATAAAATGAATCGAATGATTTATTATTGATTAAGGAGCCGTTAGTTCTTAGCAGCAGCAGCAGCAGCAGCAGCAGCAATGTCGTTTGTTTTTATCCGCTCGCGGCGATCGTTAAAATATCGTCGCGCCCTAAACTCTAAATCAATTAGGCTATTTTTCGCTTATAAATCTTTTTGATTATAAAATCCAATCATTTGTTACCTTTTGACACCATTCTTTTATTTGTTTTTACTTTCGAATTTAGTTCAAATTTATTGTTTAAGTTCGATTCTTAAAAGTTCTTAATAAAAAGTATGCAATTTTAAATAATATATAAATATTTAGCAATTTATTATCAACAAATTTGTTATTAAATTAAGCTTTTTTATATTTTTTGGTTAATTGGGTTTATCTAGTTTGAAATTATTATTAAATTAGACTAAATTGGATTTGTATTTTTTAATTTATAAGTAAAAGCTCTCAAAGTGTCTGAAAATGATAATTCTGGGAGCTTTTATTTTTAGTTTACTTATAATTATACTTTTTATATTTTTACTTATAGTTAATAGTATAGGAAATTTCCTTTTTTAAGAAATTTTATCCTTTGCTTAAAGCAAAGTATTTAGTATTTAAAATATTAATAATTTTCTTACTTAACATTTTAAAATTTAATTTTTTATTATTAATCCTTCGAGATTTTTAATATTACCAACCTTTTTAATTAATAATTCTGCTAAAAGATTTTAATTTTTTTAATTATTAAAAATTTTCAAGAAAAACTTTAGAAACTACTCTTTTTGGGAGCTTTAATATATAAGTACAATTGGAAACAATATTTGTAAACAAAAATTAATTGTACTTATTACTATATAAATTTTATTTATTGTTATTAAAAACTAAATTTAGATTTTAGTGTCTTTCTTTAAAAAAAAAATTATAAAAAAAAAACTTTAAATTTTAAATTGATAAGCATTTCAAAAATGCATTTTTTCTCTTCGTTTTAAAAACAAAATTATTTTTTTAAATAAATTATGTTTATATTATAAAAAATAACAAGGAATTTCCTTGTTTTGAAAAATGATTAAAATTTATTCAAAAAAACCCTCCCATATAATGCTTCAAAGACTGTTTCTTCATAGATAAAATGTAGCTAACATGTTTAGGATGCCCTTAGTCATCGTAATAGTGTTTACTTTTTGTAAACACATATATTTCCAGATACGCAGAAAGAAAGCTCTCTGAGAAAAATATAGCTTAGAATTTTTTAGAGGGCTTATCAAAATTTGCCGAGTGCAGCCCTCCGACTACTGCTGCTTGCTACACACACTACACAGCTACTCACTATAATACATCGAGAGCGCGCAAGGAGAGGCAAAGAAAAGAAATTTTTCCACACAAACGCACCGGGCACACGTGACTCTCGCTTTCCTCTTCCTCTTCAGCTACACGATTGCCTACTGCTGTACGTGCGAGTACGTGGCGAGGAAATTTTCGGCTTAATATGAGTGCAGGTCGTCCATTTTTCCCCATGTAGCGACGACATATAAATTGCCACGCAGCTACATTCTATGTCCTTGATCTTCCTTTTATACGTGCCCACTCACTTTTCCCTTCTTTACCTCTCGCGCTGCTTTCTTTTTTACGGACTCTCCGGCGTGCATTTCGTGCGGAATTGCGCGCTCGCAATCAAAATATTTCAAATTGTAATGGAAAATCTTTAGAGCAGCCTCGTAAATCATAAGGGAAATGTCTCTCTGTTTGTTAGAAAGAAAAACGACGACGAAAAAAAAAAAAGGAAAAGAAAAAGGTAACTGAAAAGCATTTAAAGCGTTTTTAATTGTTTAATAGTGGAAATATTTTCCCACTCGGAAGTAAAAACTTTGCTCTGTTTTCTGTTTTTCGCCCATCCGGTAGCATTCGGGGGGCGTTTTTCCCATTTTAAAACACGCGGCCAGTAATGCATCCAAAACACTTCACAACAAAAAAGGATAGAGAGAGATATACAGAGTGGTCGTTTTATTAACACAAATAATGGTAACTTTTACAGTTCTAAAGATAGAGATTCTCTTAAATATTCAAAAATTAGCAGAATTTAGCATTCAACTTAAATGCGTTTTCAAAAGTTGGATTTGCTTCCTGGTTCCCGAATTATTAAAAATAAAAACTGAAAACCGTTAGTTTTTATTTCATCATTTATTCTAAGAAAACTACAAAGTTTTAATTTTTATCTCTAAACTTAAACAAGCCATGGAAATTTTATAAAATTATTTAAATTGTACTTAAAAATATCTATTAGGAACAATTAGTACTTTTTTTCAACAAAAAATAGTTTTCTTGGAATAGATTATCAAAAAAAAAAAACCGACAATTTTCATCTTTAAAACTGTAGAAGTTACCCATATGACGGTGGAGCAGAAATGGCCACCCTGTACATAGAGAGAAAAGCGTAGGGTTTCGAGGCGCAGCGTATACGACTTAATTATGCACACACTTTTTAATGGGTAAAGTTGTGAGTGAACGAGGTCAAAATCGTTTCGCGAGTTGCGGTTTTAAAATCCACTCTCCGTCTCTCTCTCTCGATCTCTCTTTCCATTACTATCTTCCCAGTTTTGCCCTTTCATCCCTTTCTGTCATATGGTATGAATACATATTTAGTGTTTGCGTGGGCGTAGATTTAGCAATATTACCATTCGCCAGTTTGCCACTATGAATTCGGATGTCGCTCGATGGTAAATTTGGTGCTGATGGCGGTGGTGGTGGCGGTGGTGTGGCGGTCGTTGGCGATGCAAAAGGCCCCCTCATTAACGTAATCTCTTTTATGTTGCCGTTAATGCAAGACGGCAAGCGAGGGTATTAAAAAGTCGGCAACCGAAAACTGTGGCGCAGATTATTTCGTTTAATGGATGCGAAAATGTTTGCGCGCGTCTAATACGTCGACGCTTTTCAACCCGAACACTATGGTGGAAGTGCATGCAGTCACTGCCGCTTTTATTGCCCAAGTGAAATGTTTTCATTTCATACTTTGTGGTGTGTAGTTGCTACATTACAAGGTTATTTATTTTATTTTTTATTTTCGATTCATGATGATTGATGATTTTTGTGAAAATATTTTCTTTTGTTAAAGGTTGACGATTATTTAATATGATATTTATTGTTTTTTATTTACTGTTTAACAGTTTGATTAAAAATTAACAAAAAAATTGTTGTTAATTTGTAATAATAAAAATTATTGCACTGATCATTTAATTAATTAAAAGCATGATTAAAAAGAGTATTTTACAAATGTTTAATTAATATTCAATAGTAACAATGAAAATTTAGTGTATTTTAAATTAATTACCAATAATTTAATGATTTGCGTTAATTATTAGGGTAAGTAATTTAATAATTACTTATTAAATGATAATTGAATATTATTAGAATCATATTTTTATTATTATATACAATTAAAAAATATTGCAAATTAACTTTTAAATTGTTAAATTAAGATTTTAAGGCGCTTGAACTGAAATAGAATATATTTAAGTTATTATAATTGCTTAAAAAATCAAATAAAAAAATCCATTAGAAAGAATCCATTTTGAATTTGTTTTATCTATTAAAAAAAACACCCTTTGTCCAAAATCAAAATATAAATTTCCTTAAAAATCTTTGATTAACTGGAGTTAAATAGAATTAATTGGTTTCATTAATTACACCTTTAAAATGTGTTTCATCCAATGTTTCAGTAGTGTGTTTGGTCCAAAAAGAATTTTTATAGTTTGTTCCAATTTGGTAAAAAAGAGCAAAAAACAAAATAATAAAATCTCAACCGATAAGAAAAAAAAAATATGGAAGATACCAAAAATCAAATTAGTGGTGCATACCGGGTGACAACGGTTTTAGGGCCACCCCTGCCATTTTTTTATTTATCAACCGATTGTCGCCAGGTATATGAGAAGAGACCCAAAAAGTAAAGTCTTGTGAGCAGCGCAATATATTTTTAAAGTTTTTATTTCAGCATCAAGAATGCAAAAAAAAAACTGAGCTGCGGTGCTATTAAAAATGTTGCAACCAAAGTCCTAATTTTTGTAAATTATGAATTTGTTAATTATAGTAATATAAAAAATATAAAATTTGGAAGAAAATAATAAATTTTGAATGAATCCATTTTAGCAAAATTTAAAGAAAAATGATTGTAAAGTATCATTAAATTAAAAATCATAAAAATAAGAAGTGAAGGCGTCTGGCAAAACAACCGAATACATTTAACTTTTAATAAAAATTTACCAAAAAATCAAATAAAAAAAAATATACTTCTCACTGAAAATTTAACATAAAAGAGTATTTAATACATCGATTAAAAAATATATCGAAACAGCTAAATAAAATCGGAGCAAACAGAAAAACATTATCGAAAACTAGGTGAGTAGGTGCGAAGGCGCCGGTCGCGCAAACGTAACAGGAAACGTGCAATCGAGTGGGCAAAGCGAGTAGCGACCGTTTTCATTAAAACTTTTCAAATAACTTAAGAATAGAATCATTTACGTATTTACGACATGAACTAGCCTCCTTTTTTTTTCTATCTTTTTCCTATTTTTTTTTTTTCGTTGATTGTATGTGTGCGGCATCAGGTTAAAAGTGTGAAAATTGCACTCTGTATATATTACTCTTGATCTTGCTCTTGCTCTTGCCAAAGCAGATTTAATAAATAAAAGTGTATGTGTATATATAACGCATACCAATATACAGCGCACACAATGTTGAGGATCAAATAAAGCGAATAATATTGGCGTCGTAGATTCGCATTTTATTGGCCTACATTTTCCGACACTCGCTTTCGCGTTTCGCGTCCTCTCCGCTACCACCGCCGTCGCCGCTGCCGCTCAACCCTCTTTCATTCTGCGCATCTCGCACATGCACACACACACACACACACACATACAAATACAAATACCTATATATATTTACACGCAATAGATACTTACACAGAGATACATAGAGACGCTGTTTATCTCACGTCGCTTTATGTCACTATTTTGCGATATTTCTGCTTATCCACTTATCACTTTATGACACACTATAATAAATTCGTCGCTCTAATATACGCGACGTGTCAAATTATCGGCGCGCACTTTTCACAGCATTATACGGCGTCCAATCTTCCTCCATCATCTATCTGGTATATCTGTGCGGAAATTGCTAATAATTAATAATGATAAGATTGCTGTTAATAATTTATAGATCGCAAAATTTATGCTGTCTATATGTGCCATTATTATTAATAATAATGATAATATTAATAATGTTTCTTGGGATATATCGGTGGCGTGCATTTTATGTGACACATTTCGTTTTCGTGCATAAAAAAAAGGGGGCAACTTTAACGTGGTATAGAGGAGGTATTGCGTTCGTTCGCTGTTGGAAAAATGATGTTGTTGTATAGTAAATTTTGATGCATCTATAAAGTTTTCTTCTTTCGCCATCGCCACGCTGATGGTGGTGGGAAACTCTCATGAATTCATGTATGACACACTCACCGGCTTTGCACTTCGTAAAATACATATAGCTGATATCGCTAATGGAACGTTTGTCATATTTGTTTATGAGGGGGCGGATATTTAGTCTGAATTTACTCATCATCGGCGACTTTTACGAGTGCAGGGATCAGAGAGGGCGCAATGATGAGAAATGGCTTTTCATACGCTTTATACTTTATTCTATACGGTTATACAGGGTTATTTCTGGTTTAACTGCTTCATTAGTTTCAAGTTTGCTTTTTTTTTATAAAATAAATAGATTTTTTTTTCAAATATATTTTCAAATAAATTACACGAATTTATAAAATGGTTTTTAATTTTGGTCAATTCTTGGTATATCGGAAATGACAATCCATTTAACATTTTAATAAAGTTTATTTCGCATTTCGCAAAAAAAAAAATATTCTTCAGTAAAAATCAACGAAAATTTTCAAAAAAACAATTTTTAGTTATTACTATTGCTTTTAAAGATCTTCTACGTTCAGTTTTATGACTTTTTGTCAATTATTTTTTGTTTATTAATCAAAAATTGTGAACACAGATAATTTTTCAATTAATTTGGCTAGACAGAACAAAACGAGCCTGCAGAAATACTAATAAAAATATTTTTTATGCTTTTTACTATTTTATTTCAAATTGAACTATCAATTTTTATTTCATTATCCAATATCACACAAAAAAATCTATAAAAAAGTTAGTTTTTCACGATAATTCTATAATAAATAGTCATAATAATTTGAAAAAAAAAACAATTTCTTAGGATTAAATGATAAAAATATTAGATAAGAACATTTTTTGTTAAATTACTAATTACATTATTTCTTTGTGATGGTCTAAGTATGATTTTTATCAGCCTTTTTACGCCCCATTTGATGATTATTATTGATAATAAAAAATATATAATTTCCATTTGAAAAAAAAAATGTTATTTCGTTTAATTCAAATTTTATTTTCATATTTTTTAACACCTTGTAAAATTTACTTAAAAAGTATTTAGATATAGAGAAATTCTTAGATATATAAATTAAAAATAATTATAAAAAAATTATTCAATTATCTTAAAAAAAAAACTAAGATAGGATCTTTTTACCCGAGGTGAAGTTTTCTTCAAAAATCATTGGAAATTAAGAATATTGATTTGAATTTTTTTTTATATAAATCTTTAAAATTTTTGCAAATGATATTAAACTGTAAGAGTTCTATTTAAAATATTACAGGCATTTTAAAAACACAATGTTGGCAAAATACCCTGACTTTAAAAATTTAAAAACAACCCTGTATATGAATGTAGATAGAAATTAACTTTGTGTTGTCACACTAAAACCACTCTATAGGTTTTTACGTTGCCATTTTAAGTTTTAACGTTCAAAGATAAAACTTTATTATTTGCCTTTTTTTAACATTATAAAATCTGTATTAATTTTGTCTCTCTTTACTATCACTAAAACTAAAAAATCCACCGCAATTTGCAAATATTAAATTACTATCATAACTTTAAAATGAAAGCAAATAAGGTTTAAAAAAGGTATATAAAATGTAAGAGTATAATAAATTAGCAGAAAAATCGAATTGCTTGCGCGTAGAATAAAATAAAGTTATTAATGCAGGTGAAATTTGGCGCACTCGACAAGTGTGCTAGAGGACAGACACATTGAAGAAACTTGTCGCAAAGTAAAAATCCGCTCATTTATTAAAAGGCCAAAGGTTTCCGCCACTGCTGCCGCTGCTGCAATCTCTATTTTCGCCCTAGCAGCATCAGCATCAGACAGTATAGTAGTAGTAGCAAAGAGCTGCGGAGCAAATATGAATTTGTGTCTTCCTTTCTTAACACGCGGACTTTCTTATTAGGTCGTCCGCCTCGGCTAGATACGCGCGACTCATAAATCATAAGCAATGAAAGAGAATTCGCTGCAAATTCACTATAAATCACCTAAGTGCGAGCAGAGCGTGAGTGGGGAGAATATTTTATTTAATTTCGTCTTACCTTCTAATACCTACCGACTATATATCCTTCTGTTTTTTTAATTTCTCGCAAATGTCGCGCAAAAAAGTCATTATTCGAATATACACAATTTTCATTTAAATATTTTTCGTTAGCGTTTCCACGTTTTCCGATTGCTTTAAATGCGAGTATTACAGAATAGAAAAAAGAGCTGAAATGCGCTGCTGGTGGTAATAAAATGGAAAAGTTGTGTCGTTGCGGCCGGCGAGGCAAATATATATGTATTTTGCATTAATGCTTTATAAAAGATTTAATTAAATTTTAAGAGGAGAGTTGCACGCGTAAAAATGAGCGAGAGCACAAGTTATGATGACCAATAAAAGCACTTTTAATGGATTCGTCCCAGTTCGCGTCTTAATGAATAAATGTAAAGCAGCTTATCGATTCCATTGATTTCGCGTAAAGTTTAAACTGCATTCTTGCGCTGCGCATACAGTCTATTAAAACTGTTTTTATTTTATACATTTTATGTAGCTTTTTAAATATTTTATGTTAGTATTATTTATATTACTGAAAAAAAAATTGTATTTTTCAAATTATACAGTTTTGTATTTTATCAGTTTGAATTGTGAAGGCGCCAGGTAAGTCAATTTCAATTATTTCAATTATTTTTCTCTTCATTAATAGAATTTTCTATTTTCTATTTCTTTGCTTTGTTTTTTAATTTATTTCCATTGTTTTTGGGTTTATTTTCTCTATGAGTTTAGTAACCTATAATTTTTTAGCAACGTTTTGTTTCAGTTTTCTTTGGATGGAATATGAAGGCGCCGGGTAATTAAATTATTTCAATTTTTTTTAGATTTTAGGGCTGAATAGTTTTTTAAAATTGTTGTAATTTTTAAAATTTGAACAATCGAATATGTTGCAAATGTTATAGTTTGATACATTTTTCAAAGTTTTAATTTTGTTTTATATTTTAAAAAAATTATGAAGGCACCATTCAATAATCATTTTTATTAATTATAATTAATTATAAAATTAGTAAACCTGCTTTTAAAATTGATTTCAATTTCAATCTAAGATATAAAAAATAGAATTTTTTGTTCAATTTAAGAGTTTTTCTTTCTTTTGTAAATTTTAACTCAGTTTTCTTAGACGAGTACTTTTTGGAATTGTCAAGCTGCTGTTCAATTACCTTTTTTTGTAATTAGTAATTGAAAATTGAAATAATAACTTAATTTTTCAAGATTTTTAATAAAATTTGTTTTTTTTTTAAACATGCTTTAGAAAGCGCCGCGCAACTAAATTAATTCAAATATTTCGACTGGTTTGTACTATTTTTAAATTAAAACTTGTTGTTTATTAAAAAAAACTTTCAATAGAATTTTTAGTTTAATTGATTACTTTGTTTTTAGTTTAATTGTTTACTTTATTATTTCAAATTTAGAATCAAATTTAATTGTTTATTATGATTATCAAAACGCAAGTCAAAAATTAAATTCAAATATGAACTGCTTTTTCTGCTTGGATTAATTTTGATTTAAGAAATTGAAATAAAATTTTAAATTCACTAATTTAATTAATTAAATTTATAAAAATGTTTGACTGAACCTTTTTTATATTGTAATCATTTTTAAATTAAAATCGGTTTCAACGGAAGTCATAACCAAATTCATTATTTTAAATGGCACTCTGTACATTTCATTTTATTTTGAAATACTCTTAAAATGAAATTATTTTAATACCATTTTTATTTTTATATTTTAATCATTTTTGAAATAATTCTCTTTTATTGCCAATATCTGAGTTCGTAACTTTTAACACAATAAACCACTATTAATTACTTTTGCTCAAATTATAGTGTAATAGTCATGAAAACAATTAAAATTGTTAAATTAAAAATGAAAATTATTAGTAATTTAAAAAAATGTTAAAAATTATAATTAATAATAAAGTTTCCGTTAATTATAGCCGTAACTTCTTATTTTTATGATTTTTCTTTTTAATTAATACAAATATTATTAATTATGTGAAGCTTTATTTAGAATTTAAAATTATTTTAACGGATGGATTTAATCTAGCACCCGGTATAATTTTTTTATTTAAAATGAAATAAAACTGTTGCGATCTTATAAAGAAAAAAAAAACATCCGGATTTTCTTTTGGCAGTCTTATCGTAGCCTGACAGACCATAAAAGCTCTCGCCGAGAAGAAAAGTTGGAAAGTTTCGGTCTGCGAAAGGAATCGCGTCTAATTGACGAACAAATAGAGCTTTAATCAAGAGCACAAACAGAAGAGAGCGAACAAAAGAGGCCAAAGAGCGCACTCGAAACGATGTTTAATTGCGTTTATTAATCAAGCAAGTGTAACGCAAATAGAAATCTTTAATGAAAAAAGTTTTTGCGCCGAACATTACTTCGTCGGCCGCAAATGGCAATAATAACCGTATCGCATTAAAAATTTCAATTTTAATTTTATAATCCACTAATAACTAATGCAATTGTCGCAAATAAAGGGCGCATTAAAGTATTTTACAGTGCGATTAATAAAATTAACATTTTCGGCTATGAAAACATTACCGTTGATCAATATACAATATTTAGTATTTCATTAAACGAGTCCCGGATATAAAATGAAATGCCAACTTTAATTAACCATATACTGCACATTCAGATAGACAGAGCGAGAGAGAGAGAGAGACATGGAAAGAGAGAAAGAGAGAGAGATGGATGCGGTTGAAAATTCGCATATCGTATTCGAAGCTGAAATATTATTGTAATCGTTTATTATTGATCGATCGCATTGCATATTTACGATGGACATTGGTAAATTTTCAATTTGCAAATATCGCTTTCGGAGGGCGCCCGCGCCGCTGATAAAAAGCGGCCAGCAGCGCTCTAATAAAATAGGAAATTGTCAAACGGCGAAATTTGTTAATACCGAAATCCCACTCGATGTTTATTTGTTTTTCGGGTGAGGCGAATCCCATTAGATTTCGATTTTAATGTCATATAAATTTTCGTTGGCTTTTTTTTACTTTATTTTTTTTATGTTAACAAAAACGAATTTAGGGTTTAGATTCTGAATGTGGAATTTTTCTGTTTTTTTTTTTGGCGCCAATGATAAGGGAAAACATATATTTTTAATTTAATTTAAAATCTAAAATAAAATGTTTTCTATGTTTTTCCGGTTTCCCGGAAATAATTTTTAAGTGCGGAAAATAGATTTCAGTAGACCTGTTTAATAATTTAGACATTCATTATAAAAAAAAAAGAAACGGAAAGAAAAATAAAACAATACCTAAAAAAAAGTTGAAATAAACAGGGTGACACTGAAAAGGAGCTCTATTATCTCTTAATTTACCAGTCGAATTTTGTTAAATTTTACACATTTATAAAAGATATTATTTCGTATCGATTGACGTCAATTTTAGTTTTAAACAACTTCCGGTTTAACCATAAATGGCCCTAACTTTTAATTGTTAATTGATAACCCATAATTATTTTCACTTTTTTTCTTTAATTACTCAGATCATTTTTAGTTTCAAAAAATGATTGGTGTCATATTATCCTTTTTAAATTGTCTCCAAAAATTTTTTATCTATAAAAATTTAGAAAAGTGAAAAAAGATAGACGTAAAAAAAAGTTAACTTTAAAAGCTAAGAGCTAATGCATATAAATTGAAATACAATTTTTTTTTTTTTGTCGTGGACTTGTGTAATTTCTAAATTTAATTTGAGCAAATAAGCCATCAGAAAGCAGCGGCATTACGGAGTAAAGTCCAAATAGAACTAATGCAGCATGCAAATTTAATAATAATAATTAGAAAACAAAACCGCGCAAAAGTTTCACAGTAGGAACTAATTAGTAAATATAGTATATAAAATGAAATAAGCGGCGTTGAAATTTTCATTAAGTGTTGCGCTCCTCGCATTAACATTTTCGTTTAGCTGCTGCACTTCGTGTTTTCTGTGTGCAGAAAGACACACACACAAACAGCGCCATTATTAGTGCCGTAAAGCAACGGTTTGAATGAACTCTCTTCCGCATCCACTGCCATCATATAGCGTTCGCCAAAAGGCGCAAATTTAATTATTATCATACGTGTTCATCTTAGTTGGCGGAATGGCAATTTTGTAGATGTTCGTATAGGTTAAATAAAGAGACAAGTCGCGTTGCACTTTCGCAAATAGGGAGAGCCGCAAAGTGCGGCTTTAAATTCTCTAAAACATAGTCGAAAACAGTGGGAGCGACAAAGAGGACGGCGACGGCAGAGGCGGCGGCAGCAGCAGCAACAGAGGGAGAAATGCAATTTTCTTTATGTGCGAGCTTCCTGATGATGTTTAATTAAATGCAAATAGCCTAAGGCGAATTACCTTGATCTTGCTTTGTAATTTCACTGATGGATGCAACCGCTGTGTACAGCGTCTCGTGTGTGCATGCACTCGGCGGAGCCACTACAAACAACAACTAAACAGGTCAAAGGATATTACTACTGAAGACATGTCGCTTTACTCAGCGTTCTCCAGAGCACCACCAGAGCCAGAGCTTCTAGCTACTGATACTGCTGCTGTAGCTGCTGCTACTACCCTCGCTCTCTGTATGTATTTCGCACTGTACTGCACTATTCTGTGCTGAACCTCCAAAGTGCCCGTTTCGCTAAATTATTATCATTGTTCTGTTTGCTTAGATAAACGGTTCCAATTCCATGCTAATTAATTAACAAATCTTGCGCGCTGCAAGCGTCGTTGCCAAACACCTAAATAAATCATTTTGTCTTTCGTTTCGTTGTATCGAAACTTTCAAGCAATGTTTTAGTTTGCAAATTGTTAAATTTCCTTTTCAATTACTCATTTTTTAATTAATAAAAAAAATATTTTACTTAAGCAAAAAATTATACAAAATAGAAATGGAGCTTACCATTGGAGGAAGTCTTTGAAATAATCGTTAAAATCAGTAATTAAATTGAAATTAGTAGATACCTTTTATAACCGTGATGCACTAAGGCTTATTCAACACCTTTATTTTAAATCAAAAAGAATAAGAAAATTCAGAAATTAATTCAATTGCAGTTCGAAAATTATGTAATTAATTATTCATTTATACTAATCAAATACTAAAATTTGTTATTTAAACAATCAATTTATTTGTATCCTATTTATAAACATTCTTAAAAGACAAAACGAAAGAATTTTCCACAAGCAACAGCATTAACAGTAAACAGTGCTAAGTTTACAGCAAAAGAGCATGTACAAATGAAAGATAGTTAATTATTACTAAGAAAAAAACCATACCTGAATATTATATTTGTTGTAGATGTAATTAACACTAAAATTTGTTAAAGTCAGGTCCATTTTAAACGAACGCGACGCACTCCATTGCTAAGTACTTGACGCACAGAATTTGGCTGATTTTCGATGCGCAATTGTTTTAACGCCTCCCCTCTACTAATGGCGTCCGTTTATTTCCTTCCTATATTCATAGCCGGCCTTGATTATTACTTTTTCTTAGTATAACAATTGATTATTTAAATTAAAATTTTATTTTTTATTCGAGTAATTTATTTTTTTGTAAGTAGTTTAATAAGGTCAGTGTTCTTGAGAAATATCTATAAGAAAATTACTGGCATTTAGCTTTTTTGGACTTCTCTTCTGATGCCTTCCCAAAGTATAATTATTTCATTTTTTTTTTCTATTAGGCCAGAATTATCGCTATTAGTTCAACGGATACTGATTTTAAATTAAATTCCTGTCCCATAACGCTGAAAAAATCACCAGAATATTTTTTTGCTTATTAAAGAAAAAGCTTTTAAACTAAATGACAAAAAAAGTTTAACAAAATCAGTAAATTACCTACTTTAAGATATGAAAATTAAAAGAATTACTAAAATTACAAAAAATATGTTTTAATGGTTAATAAGTTTTTATATTAAATTAAAACTTTTTGAAAGATCGAATAAAAAAAATTAAAACAAGCTGATTTTGATAAAATAAGAGAGCACTTCTACAATAACAAAAAAACCAGGGAAATTCTTAGATACTTTTGAAAATTACTATGTTGTAGCTGTAATGAGCTGTGGTTTATTTATGCAAGCAATAAAACATCAAATTAAGGCCCCAACATGTTAAACAAATTGTTAATTAATACATAAGCAGTAAAACAACCAACACCCCATAAACGGATTACCAATTAAAATCTACTAATACAGCATTAATTAAATGGCCCCGATTACGTGTTAATTGCGTTAATTGAACGTCAACAAATTGACAATTTGATTTTCGTTTTTATTTAGTTCTATCTATAGTAAAATATTCCGCATTTATTTAATTTTTTATTTTACTAATGAAAACAACTAAAAAAAATTTAAATAAATAAATAAAATTTCAAATAATTAATTCAGGGAATAAATGGAATAACACTTTATACGTCGGCGAAGAGAAAAATATTAGACGAATTAATCCTGAATTATAAAAAAATAAAAAACAGTTAAAAATAATCATGATGAAACAGAATTAGCAACAACAAATTTCAAAATAGTTCACAAATTGTCAAAATGGATAGAGTAAACTTATACAATTCCACAGAGCGGCACTTTGTTTGACGACACACATTTCGCTGCAATTCGAAGAAGTGTGCTACACATCAGAGGAGAGTGCGAGAGAGTTGCGAACCGATGTTACCAACATCAGGAGCAGTAGCTAGCTGCAAAGCACCGTGGATCCGCAGACGGTGGCGGCGGCATCGTTCCAACCAACATCTCTCTACGCGCTGCTCTCTCTTTGTGTGCAAATGTCAGATGCAGGCGTTATGTGCTGATGATGTTCCGGCAATATGTTACGATACTAAATATTCAACATAATTTGCGAATATCGCTTGACAGGTACGAGTGTCTGGAAGCGAACGTTCCCGTTGATATCTGCATAATTCATCGAGTACCGGAGAGTGTACGTGTGGTGGCTGCTGGCTGCTGGCTGCTGGTTGCTGGCTGCTGGCGGTTCAGCAGACCAAAATTATGGCCATTGCATCACATACTTATATTTCGCACCAAGCACCAACACAGCTGATTTAATGCTTCTTTTTCTCCATATTATAGCAATGCGGACATAACAGTCTCCACAGCGAAATAATATTCTTTTCCTCTGTACGGCACCATAGTATAAATTTAAAAATGCATAAAACGGACTTTATTATTGTATCATTTCAGCGGCAGCACAGTTATGCATTGCATTCGGGGCCCCGCCGTTCCGTTCTCCGCGCGCGTTCATCCCTTAAATTATGAAAGAAGTTGAGTGAAACATTTGTAAACGTTCCGGACGGATCTTAAACTGGAACTGCTTCCTTTTATTTTTGCGCGCGCCAGGCAGTAATAACGATTCGCTGATGCTCTTTGCATGCGAGCCACGATTTCGCCAGTTACAGTTAGTGCTATGCGAAGAAGCAAACCGTTTGTATGGAAGGAGATACATTTAGCCGCAAATGTAATATTTATAAGGGCGAAACAATTTCGGGTAATTAATAGGACGCCGTCCCGTGGAAAATGCTTTGCTTCATGAAAAGCAAAAAGGGTGAAGGCGCCGGTGTATGTTTTTCTTTTCGGTTTTATTTTATTGCTGTTTGTTTAATCAATATAAATTTGGTTGTTCTTTCTTTTGTCAATTTGTATTTTTTATTACTTTATTTGGTTCTTTTATAAAATCAAACAAAAATCCTATTTTTTGCATTAAAAATTGAAAAAAAAAATGGAAAACAGAAATTAATTATTATCAAAACAAAACAAAAATAATAAAAAGAATAAAGTTTAATGAAATACAAATAGTACGTGTTTGTTTCGTTTTGACAATAAGCGCGAGTATTTTCTTTGAAATGAAAATCCCAGCGGTTTTTCCGCGGCGGTGGCGGCGGCGGCGGAACAAACAACGAGCGCGGCGTCCTTGGCGTGCGGAGGCGGCGACCAATACAACGGCAGACTACCAGCCGATAATACCTGTTTACGCGATTGTGTGTGCGCTTCCTGTGAAATCGGGTCCACGGTCGTCGGTGGCGTCGCCGCCTCCACACACCGATGCTTTTCGATGATTAAAAAACTTTCCTTGTTTGCGGCGCAACTGCTTAAATAAACTACAAATGAACTCCTTTTTTCAACTCTTCCCTCTTTTTCCCCCATTTGTTACCACAAGAAAAAAAAAAGTAGCGCAAAAACCCAAAAAGCGAAAAAACATCGGCATTTACATACTAAAACAATACAGCAGCATTTACTATATAGTTTCATTAAGTTGAGTCCTTGCAGAAGGATAATTAGATGCTCTCAAATTGCAAAATTTCATCTGCTTATTTTATTATTTTAATTATTTTAAATAAAAGCATTGTTTTGTTTTCTGCAATATACTTAAAGTTTTTTTTTTTTGTTTTTTTTTTTTATGAGTAAAAATGAAGGAATTGGTAAAGATTCGAAAAATGTAAAGTTAAAGTGCAGTTAAAGGATAAAAACCCTGTATATTTTAATGCATGCATGGAATCTTCGAGCAAGTGTCGACCCTTTCGGGCGTTATCAGGACACAAAAGTGGAGCGAGCACAGATGTCACAATCGTAAAGTGCATTCTGTGTGCACCCACGCAAAATATTCAGATATGTATAAATAGCACCTTATAAGGCGGAATCTACAGACAGATGGTGGACCGAAAGCTGCAAAATACACAAAACTTCGAAAAAGCAAATCAAATTATTTTCTTTCGACGCACAATTCGTCCCCGAATAAAATTATTTAATTTTAATAAATTTTAATTTTTTTTATAAATTTATTTCTGTAATTAAATTAACCGAAAACAACACCTCCACTATATAAAAAACAGTTGCTATGAAATTGAAGATATTTTTATAAAAGTACAGATGAAAAAAAAAGCAGAATAAAATGAATAAAAAATGAAGAAAACGGATGTTGATGTGCAGGAAGAACAGTTCGTTATGTGTTTAAAGTAACACTCGGCGAGTTCGCATTTTTCATGAGTAAAATCATCATCTATTTCTCGGATTGCAACACACACACAGAGACACAAGTGCATAGAAACGACTAGCATCTATATCATTTCACTTGTGCCAGTATTCGGCGGCGTTTTTCCGTGAAAATACACAACTTTGCCGCTGCTCTGCTCTTGGTTCTTTTGCTGTAGTTATATCTAGGACAAAGTAAGTAGAACGAGTGTTCATGTGGAAAATATGTATCACTTTCTGCAAAAGCGTTTTATAAATAATAATAGAGCGGTGTTCTTTGCAGTTTTTTTTTCTTCTTTTAGTTTTTCTCCACGAGCGGGGAATTTTGTAAAAATTCTCCTCTGTAAATTTTCCCGGTTAAAATTTAATATTGCCAGGGTGAAATTAATATTTTAGATTATTTATTATGGCATATGTTGGGCATGCATTAGGGAAACTATTGCTTTCTCTTGTTTTGTAAAACTTTTCCTAGTGGAGTATTTTATTAATTATCGTAGCATTAAATAACTTATTGGTTTTAGTTGCAAAAGTTTTGTTTTATTCTATACGAGTAGAGTCTGCTGATACTGAAATATTAAACTGAAGCTAACATTAATAATAATAATTTAATAATAAAATTAAATATGTATTATCGATTATTTTTAAGTTGGAAGTTTTATTTCAACTTTTTTTTAGGTATTGTTTTTCTTTCTGTTTTTTTTTTTTTCATAATAAAAGTCTAAAATATTAAACAGGTCTACTGAAATCTATTTTCCACACTTAAAAATTATTTCTGGGAAACCGGAAAAATATCGAAAACATATTATTTTAGATTTTGATAACGAATAAATTGCACTCAAAATTGCCAGTAAAAATTTTAAAATTGAAATTCCAACTTTTGAGAAAATTCGATTCTAACTAATTTGTAAAAACTATAAATTTAATTGAAAGTTTTAAATATATTCAACTAAAAGACTTATAAAGAATTTTATTTATCAATTTAGAAGTACAAAGTTTAATTATTTCATTTTTGAACAACCAATTTTTTTTTATTGAAAAGATTTGTCTTTTTTTATCATATTTTCTATAAAAAGATCACAGTGGTAATCAATCTATGTAAAGAGCTAACATAAAAATGCAAAAATTTAAATATTAAACTATTTTATAACCTTGCAAATAAAATCTCTTTATTTATTTTACAAAGTTTCAAAAAAACTTAAAGCAATACAATTAAAATTAAAATATTATTATTAAACCTAAAAACCACCAAAAAACAAAACACCGTAATTTTATTTACAGCCCTTTAAATGCAAAACTACAAAACTAAGAGCTTAAAGATTATAATTAAAAACAAAGGAACAAGTTTTCACGTAAAAAAAAAACAAAGCAGCAAAAGGCTGCAAACAGTGTAAATGCAAATGGCAAAATGAAAACATTGTAAGTACGTAACATTAGGCTATAATATTTGCTCGATTTTCAGCCTCATATTCGAGAATTGCAATTAAGGGTTGGTAATAAGCGCACGAAAAGCACTTAGCCGGAGAACGCGTAACAAAAACCAGCAGCATTCTTTTACGATTTCCACTTATTGGATATATGCAAAACTATATACTCTGATGCATATAGAGTACTACATAGGCAAGCAAGCCCCTACTGTATTGTATCGTTTGTATGTATTTTGCTGAACTAATAAAAATTTTCATAGTTTTCGCCTTTTACGTGCTTTAATAAAGTCTCTCAATTATTATTATGATTACGTTGTGTATGCATTGTGTGCGCCATTATTACTTATTTACTGCTGCAACGGCTAAATATATTTAGTGTGTGCATTAGTACATAATGTATTAGAAGTTCGTGTATGAAATTAGTTTCACTTTGCATTGTGCCAGCGCAACTGCTTACTTAAATTTCGCTTCGGAATTCTCTCCCTTTTTGTTTTATTGCATTCTGCAAAATATATATTTTGCACTTTTCCATTTGTTTTATTCGCAAATGCTTTGTTATATTCCGGGAATTTACAAGTCTTATTGGTCTCCGCGGTGCAAGCAGAAGGAAAAATTTACATGTTTCAAATTGAATGATGACTGCACATAATAATAACATTGCAAATTGTCTGTTTTCCCAAAGAAACTATAATGCCACCTTTATAACTTGTTATATTCAATTTTTATTTTTTAGTAAATTCTATTAAATTAAATATTTTATTAAATTAAATTAAATATTTTATTAAATTAAATTAAATATTTTATTAAATTAAATTAAATATTTTATTAAATTAAATTAAATATTTTATTAAATTAAATTAAATATTTTATAAAATTAAATTAAAAATTCAACGCTTAATATATTTTTTTTACTTAAAAGAAAAAATTAGGCTAATTTTCTAAAAATGAAAAAACATGTAAAGAATAATTGAAAAGTCAATTGGAAAACACATTAATCAAAAAAGTGTATTATTAAAATGATATTTACAAGTATAATAGGATGTAATTGGTGGCGCATTTAATTTTACCATTTACGGCGAATGTTTTAAGTGTCGCGTTTTTTATTTATTTTTTATTATTATTTCTGTTACCTAAGTTTTATGTATTTGTACATAATGTGTACGGGTACAGCGTGAGGAATAGAAGGTGGGTAGGTGTGCTGGTCATTTACAACACTCGATGGCTATCGGTCTCAATAGTGTTTTCTTGCGTGTCTTTGCGTATTACTAGGTGAAACACATCCGACTGCCCGACGAATTTATTAATATTACTCTGAATAAACATCAACGCCCTGATAACTAATTACGATACTGAACAAACAGGGTCGTTCCTATTGATTTCGAAATAAACTCTAAATAAACGCTTTTACTGCATTTTATTGTTGGATGTATTGCACTGTAGGGTGCTGCGATCGTAAAAGTAGTAGCCCCTAGGTTTATTTTTAAAATAGGCAACCCTTGAGGTTTAAATTCTGGGATATGTGTTCAGGATGATGCAAATTTTTCTAAAACTCTTACCATTTCTTCATTTTTGGACCGATTGTTTACTAATTTGATAGACAACATTTTCAATTCCAATTGAAATGGCCAGAAGTAATTTCTATATCACTTCCGGTTTTGCTGGAAATGGCCCTAACTTTTGATTTTAGTAAATTTAGTATTTTGATAATAGTAAAATAATACTTTACAATTTTTTTTGCAGTGAATTTTATTTTCAATTTTTTTTTAACTGCTTTCTTATCCATTTTTATTTCTTCACATAGAGTTTCCTAAAATTCCATTGAGAAGAACTAATTTGAAACTCATTATACCAAATTATAAATTTATATAGGTCACATTTAATGATAATTTGAATAATTGAATATTAACTATTTTAATTACCAAAAACCAGTAAATAAATCCTCCATTTTTACGTAAATTAATAATTACTAGGAAAATCCTCATGGAATTTCCTTAATTTATTTATGTTTTGCTGAAAATAAAAGTCAGTCATAGAGGAAATTGAAAAACAACAAATAAAACAACTAAAAATCGCATAAAAAGGAAAAATCCCTTTAATTTCCTCTTCGAGAGCAGTATTTTTAAAATGTACAGCAGTAATAAAATTAATACGTGCATCAACAAGTTACGAGCGTCTTGCACAATTTGAATTTTAAATTTAAATTGCCCGAGTCGAAGCTGGAAAGAGAGGGAAAAGATTGTGTTCTCTGCAAATGGTTTGCCCTGCTTTTAAATGACTATTTCCGAAGGAATTGTGCATCATGCAAATGTGTGCCACATTTTCCAAATTAATTTTCAACAACAACAAAAAATACCTAAAACATTAATTAACAAAAACGGAAATGTTATTTTTGCTGTGTAGTAATAGGGAAACAATGATTGTAATGACGGTTTAGGCTGTTGATTAATATTACGTTAACAGGCACAATGTTTAACGATTTTGTTTAATGAACCGTACAGTTATTAGTAATACTAAACTAAAATGGATTTCATCAAACTATTAAGGTGACATCATTATTGGGCACCTGCGTTGCTTTGTCAGCGCCACATAAAGTATGAAATTTCATTAGGCAAATGACAGTAATTGGCGATGTTGTAGCGCGACCGCTGAGATCGTCAAATATTCATCGGCGTAGGGTCGTTTATGGTTTTCCCTAAATTATTAATCAGTCCCCGATTTATTATTCATTAATATTCCCTCTTATATAGGTAAAGACTACGGTTACGTACCGAAAAATCCATACCCAAGTCGTTTACACTTTTTTTTTTCTTTACAAAATACATTGTAGATCATTACTAAGTCTCTGTAAGAATGCACCTAAACTATGGAATATATTTTAATTTTTTATTCACTTTCATTTCAATGTTTATAAAGATTGTTATTTAAAATTGCTTTTGATTATAGTGGGTGTTCAATAAAAAATCATACATTTTTAATAGTTTACATTTATAGCCCTTAAAAAGTTCTTTCATTTGATATATCACACTTGTGGGTGAAACTAAAGAATCCTTAAGAAGGAATAGTTTATTTAAAAAAAAAATTTTTAATGCTGTTAAAAAATAGCTTACAAAGGCAATAACAAAATTATGACTTTAGAGTCAACGGGTACGTTACGCGCTAACGTTAGACTCGCCAGCAGTCGGTCTCTACCACAGCACGTCGCGCTCTGCTTCTAGTCCGGTCGCGAGTATCGCTAACGTTGCGCTGTCGATGTTTGTGCAAGTTTGAATGCGCTACTATGTCGAACGGCAAGATCGGTAACGGCGGTTGTTAACGTTATTGCTACCCCTAAAGGAATCCCTCTGAATAAAATCAGATAATTATTTAAATTACAAACTAGTCAAATATAATAATAGGAAATCTAATTATTAATAATTAAATGAGAAGACCATTAAGATCAGACTATTAATTATGATTTTATAAACAAATTACTATGAGGACTTTTTGATGCAAAACAATAGCATATCGGTCACAAAATAATTAATTACATTTGAACTAATTAAGATAATTTAACAATTTTGATGTCATTTTAAAGATAATTTAATTTGCTATTCATTTTAATTATAAATATTTCATTTCTACGCTTAAAAACAATTTAAAAACCATTTGAAAACATAAAATATCCTCAAAAAATTTTCAGCAATAATTGAAAAAACTAATAAAAAATATATTGAAAATTAAGCAAATTGTATAAAACAAACAATGAATTGAATTGAAAAAGACGAAATAAATTAAACTTTTTGCGCCTCCGTAATATTATCAACGGCCATTCGGCGGTGGCAGCAGCGGCAGCAGAAGCACAAGCGATAAAACTCATTACTGTTATCGCCATCACGCAACATAAATAATTTTGATGGTTTTATTTGAAAATGGATGCAGTTGCAGTGGCATCCGGATGCAGTAATCCCGCTACACCACTTTCGATTATGCAGCCGCCGCTTCCATCACAGCCACTGCTGCCGCCGCCGCCAACGCCACCAACGCCAACGCTGCTTGCTCTCGTTTCGGCTATTACTATGCTCTATATGCTCTCTATGTACAAATATAACGACACATGTTGTTCGAGATTGATGCTTCGAGGGTGCGTTTGTGACTCTGGGTGCTGGCATGTGTGGGTGGGTGGGTGTGTGTGTGAGTGCGGCAGCGCAATCCACCAAGTAATGAGTTCTTAATTGGAACGCGTTTTTAATGATCGTTTGCTTTTAAATTACAGCCGTAAAATTATTTACTGCTCTGCTCATGCTACTGCCCCCCATTTATTAACACGAAATCCTTCTTTTTCCTATACTACTTGTGCACTTTTATCGCCCAAAGAAATTTACACCTCATTACGTTCTTCTTTATATTTATGATTGCTTCAAACACTAATTGTTTATTTTGCGCTACCTTGTTCTTTAAACTTTTTCGTTTATTGTTTGGTGAGTTGATTGTAAAGTACTTTGTTTTTTCTAACATTTAAATTAAGAGATAATTGCAAATTTTCCAATTATTCCAAAAGATTAACCAAAAATAAATAAATAAATTAAGTTTAATATAAAAATTTATATAAATTAATCAGATTTTAAATATTAATTATCAAATATATTAACCAACCAAATGTTTCTCTTAAATATCATAATCATTATCAAAACTTTAACTTATTAAGTTACTCAAAAGTTTTTTGCCATGAAAAACGAATTGAAAATTGTGCAAAGTATAGAAATTTTAATCTTTATTCGGATTAATCTTCATTGAGTAATTTTAAAATAATGGACATTCTGCATATGAAAAAATACAATGAAAATAAAATTTAAAAAATGAAAGTTTTTTTATAAAAATTATAAGAAAATAAAGAGAAAGTTAAGCTACAATTAATAGTAAAACAAATTTCCGAAAATTTTAAAATCTTTTTCCAAAAATAACGAAAAAAGAAAAAAATGACACATTAACAAATACTAAAATAAAAGCAATTTGGTTTTTTCAATTATTCAAATTATACGAATTCACTGTAAAGTTTATACTTTGTACAGAATCTGGGACGAATATAATGCAAAATATGCGTCTTAGGAAAGCTACGCGCGGCGCAAAAATGGTCCGCTTTATTCGCCCTGACCGTCGCAGCCCTAATTTATGGCACTTGTAATGGAGACAGCAGTTTCGCAAGAACGTGTGGACACTCGCCAGCTGAAAATTCGCCGCTGAATTCGCCGCCGCCGCCGCCGCCCGCCCGCTCACAGCAACAGCAACAGAGTAACAGCAGCAACAACAACAACAACAGCGAAGGCGCCGGGTAATTACAATGAATGCGCTCCGCAACATACACTTGCCGCCCCTTTGTAAGCTTACGTCGTCGCACACACAGAGGCACGCGCAATTTAAGTCTTTTTCTTGCATGCTCCCTATTTTATAAGTGCTTCTATGTGTTGGTGTATATATGTGCTTGTATTGTGCTCATCACTTTTCATTTGGATTAACTGCAACAAATTGTCGCCGCAATTGCCAGAAACTTTTTATATTTAATTGCGCTTTTTTTGTAAAATTTAGTAAATTGCTTTTATTTGTTTTGGTTTTTTTTTCTATTTGTTTGTAGAAAAGTACAAAAAATCGAATTTCAATTGCAATGAACAAATAATGAAATATAGTTTTGGGTTGTTTTAGGAAATGCCGTTTAGAGTTGACAATTGAAGCAAAAAGCAGTTAATTTTCAATAGCGCAAAGTTAGCAGTTCTTTGTTTATTTAAAATAGCGCCCGGCGGAAAAACATTCCGCAAATGCTGTGCTCAATTTAGCGCAATAAATTCACAGTTTAAAAATAATTTGTCTGTCACACAAATCATTTAATTCTAAAATTGGGTTTTATTCAAATTCGAGCCATAAATTGCTATTTGTTTTTAGTGTTTTTGCCCTTAAAAATTGAAATTAAATGCATTTTTTCTATTAAAATCAAAAATAAAATTAATTTTATATTTTAATTCAAAATTTCAACAGAAAGTAATAAATATTTTCTATATTTAAAAAGAAAATATAAACAGAAGAACAATCTTAAAGTCGTCGATATTTTTACCCTTAAAAATAAAGTTTGACATTTATATAGGGGACCGTCAAATTTATCGACTTGTTTGTTTTCTTTTCTCTTTTTATTTAATTCATTTTTTCGTTTTTTTTTTTTATAAACAGCCGCGCAGTTGACATTGATAGAAGATGCATTTAAAATTGTAAATGATGCATCGTGCACTGGCAAATGTTTACACATAAATGTGTACCTACATTAATTCTAATTTCGATGAAATATCGCGGACAATAATGCGCAGTTCATGGAGTCGCGAGCGCAAGAGCGAGATGCGAAACTAGTGCTACAAAATCCACCTTGTTCTCCATCGCTCCGCGCTTTTATTCCGAAAGCCTCCGCCGCCCGTAAACCTCTCGCAGTTCGGGGAATATTATTATTCACATGCACATAAATATAAATATTAATAATAATAACGCGGACCGTATAGTATAGTGTGTACAGATATAAAGCAAACAAACTACAGGGCATTATGGGCCGCTCTATTTATCTCCCGTATAGTTTGCGATTCGCCTCCATGTGTAATACACATTTATCCGATTTTATTCGGACATAAAACACATCAAACGGCCTCGCGGAATTAGATCAAGTATAATAATAAAAGTTAACTTTGTGTGTGCATCAATTTATTGATTGGATCGGCCGGCCCCCGATGACCCATTGCGAACGAACGCAAAAAAAAAAAGAACGGAGCGCTCTTGCAATAAAAGTAAATGCGCCGCTATAAAAACGTCACGGTTTGAACTTTGTTCATGCTTAATTGCATTCGCTGTAATTAAATTTGTATAGCGGAAATTGTGCGCTGTTTATTAACCAATAATTGACATCGCTTTTTGCTATTCATTTGCGCAAAATGTTTGCTTTCCGTGCGACATTATTTAGTAATTTTCTTTTTTACGTAGCATTTTTAATATATACAAAGTAAGAAAGTATTCTTTTCAAATGTAAATGACTGTGCAATCTTTAATATAAAGCCGAGCCCTTAAAATACAAACAGGAAAAAATAAAAACGGAAAACAGTATTTTAATTAAGATATCAAAGACTTCTTTGCAATTTCTCTTTCTACCTTTCTGCGTCGCCTTTTCAGCTATCTCTTTTAGAAGGAGGAGAATGAAATTCCTTTTTTAATTTTCGCATTTCTTCAAAAGAAACACGAAAATGGAGAGGAGCAAAAAAAAGCGACGAATTTTTCATCTCCGTCGTCGGCTGGCTGGCTGGCTGGCGAATGAGAGTGACTGAAATTCCATTCTAAACGATCGTTATTATTATTAATTGTTATGGCGATGCATAATTACGTCGAGATACTTTTAACGAGGACGATATTTCATTACGTTCTCCACTCGTGTCTGTGATGTTATGAAGATGAAGCGAAAAGGTGTGTAAAGTGTTTGAAAAGGACTCGGCGCGGAGAGAATGGAGAAGAAGAAGAGAGCCAGAAGAGCAGTTAGTTAAGCATTGTTCCGTTAATGATCACTAGACGGGGCGGCAATTTGATACGTCCCGTTAATGATGCGATTCGAGTGGCCCAACTAAGCTCAACTCAAATGCCCCGGTACCTCTCTAGCTCTAGCTGTACGTACAGAATGGCAGGGCATGGAGTAGAAGAGTAGTGGAGACTGGAGACTGTAGATGTAGAGAGAACACATGCCTCGTTGTGCATTTGCAAACGTCGAGCGGGAGCAGCTTCTCTGCACAGCTCGTTTTACACAAGCTTCTCCTGTTTTCCATCACTTTACACTCTTTTTTTGCATATACAGTTACATATATTTCCTCTGTTGCTCATTTTCGTTTTACTTTTTTGTTTTTCCGGAAAATTCTTTGCAATTTTTTTATTTTTCAATAAGCTACTGCGGTTTTTCATTACTTTGTAATAAAAAAATGAATGTAAAAAGATTAATTTAGATTTTCCGACTTCCGGTTTTGAACGAGATAACTGATTGATTTTTTTTAACGGAATATTATATTGAATTTATTTATTTTACTGTTATTGTAAACAAATAACGGCAAATTTGGGAATAATTTTTTCCATTTTCCCTTACAAATGGCCAAAATTGAAAAGCAAATATCCTGTATAGCAATAAAAAATAAATAAAAAGTGGTGTTTTTAAGAATTTGCAAATGCGTTCACTACGTACAGCTATTGAATATTGCACTTGCACTCGTAAATTTTTCAATCTTTTAACTTTTATCCGTCTGCCGTTTCAGATATGCACGCGAACGTTATACGACATTGCAAAAATATATTATGCAATTTTCTTAAATGTATGCACACGCGTTTTATGTCATTTATAAAAGAGAGAGAGAGATAATATCAGAATGCTTGTGCATCGAATGTATTACTTTTTGTTTACAAATTCGCATCGACATTTTGTGTTAGTTATAAATATAGTTTCGTGTCATTAATGTCGCAATGTTCAATTTGTACGGTTGGACGATGTGCGAAACGCAAAACAATTACTATGGATAATTGAAAAATGATGCGGAAAAAAGAGCTGAAATACGTATCGTTTATTTTGGCCAACATAAAACGTGAAATTATTTTTCTCTCCCAAATTTCTCTATCCCAAATTATGGTTTTTTTTTTTTTCTTTAATACAATTATCTGTTTTTTTTTTTGTAATTATTCACCTCTATCCTAAATTACAGTAAACATTTTTTCCTATTACAAAGATTTTTTTTTTATTATTTCAAGTTAGAGGATAAAAAAGCATGTTAAAGTTATAATCATATTCTATTCATAAACATAATAATCTGAGATTCAGTTAATAATTAAACAATTTTCATATAAAACTAAGGAAGATGTAGGAATTGAAAATGTTGGCCCTACTTTCCATTTAGCAGTGCAATAAATATTAATACTTTTTTAGAAAAAAAAATTAAATAAAAAAAAATGTATAATTGAGAAGATTGGCGTTTGTTTCCTAATCTTCGAAAGAAAAACCTCCACAAAAAAAGTTATATTTCAAAAATTAAAAAAAAAATCAATATTGTTGCTAAAGTTTTTACCAGGATATTACATAAATATTATTTCTTCTGTGTATTATTACCCTGCACTTAAAATAACATAAAAAAATATTGTTTTCGAAATTGAATTTTTTTTAAGTCAATGTGGATGCGCCGGGACAACACTTTTTTCACCTTTTTTTTTAGCTATTTTCATTTACAAATAAGCTTTTATTTACTAATAAATAGTTATTTGAGATATTAAATTAAATTGTTGATTGATTAACATAATTTTTTTATTATCACTTTAACGGGAATCCCGAGTTTCTCTACCTTTTTAATTTTAAGGATCAGACCAATTTTTTTTATAAATATTTAAAATTTGTTTTGAGACAAAATGAAATCCGGAATGCTTATCAAAATTTAGGGCAGAGGGGGAATTTCTCAAACTAAAAAATCGAAAATATTATTTGATATTAAGATATTAAGTTTCTTCGCAAAATACTTGCGTTTAACGTTTAGAAAGTGCTGAATAAGCAACAAACCATTTTCGACTTTACTCATACCATACAAATACGGACGCATTTAAGTGTGTACATATAGATAAAGTATACAGAGGCACACACAGCGAAATATTATAATGAGATATTCGTTTTTGTTGTGTGCTGACGTGTAATAGGGGTGTACAGGAAGGCGAAAGTATAAGGAAGTGCAGTCGCCAGCAGTTTCCACCTCACTTATCCGTCCGACTACGTCCTCTTAGTTACTCACCAAAGTTTCCTGCTTGAGTCCTAACCCTCTTCCTCTCTACCACGGCCCTTAACAACCAACGCAGCAGCAGATACAAATACAAATGTACCGTTTGCAACAACCTATACAGGATCCTTTTTCAACTAACATTTCTAGCAATTGTAAAAAATTAGGAAATTAAAAAAAAATTCCAAAAAAATTATTAAAAATTAACTGTTGTTTCTAAATATTAGTTTCTTAACTTAATTAGAAATTGCATAAGTTTAATAAACTGCAAAGGAAACAAAGCAATCGTTAAGCTCAAGTAAACAATGAAGCGGTCAAGAGTCTCGAGCTCGTTAATCAGAGATGAACGGATAAGTATCGGGGGCGGAATTTACGATATTGCCGCATATGCGGTAATCTCTCTCTCTCTCTCTTTGTGTACTTTGTATACGGAATACATATTATAAAATAGCGGACGTTGCAAATTTGCTAAATTTATATCTCTCTTTCTTTATCTGAAATATTTAAAATGCAATTAAGTTGCTCTCTATGTGCGTAATACTGTGTGGCACGTATTTATGTGGCACGTAGATATTCACAGCAGTTTGTTATAGAATGGTTGTTTCTAAGTAAGTAAGTAAGATTTCGTTAGATGCCGAAACCTGTGCATTCGAGTTCATCGGATCGTAAAGCGGGCGGCGGTGGCGGTGGCGGCATCGAATCGAAGCTGCACCTCTACACATGCAAATACGACCGGCATAAATCTCGGCCCTGATGGTGGCGGCCCCTTATACATACAGGGTAATTTTTTTCAGGTTGATATTTAATTTAATTTTAATTTCTATAACAAGTTAAAATTTTATTTTATTGTTAATCTTTCAAAGTTCTTGATATTTAAAATTAAAAAAAAATGTTTTAAACATTTTCTTATTAATTAATTTATTAAAACTTTATTAATATTTATTTAATTAATATTATTTAGAGACTTCTAAGGTAATTGTTTGGCTTATTTATCTTTTAAAATTAAAATCTGAAAAACAAAAATGTAATGTCTATGATAAATTTGCGATTTTTTTTTTTGTATATTTAATAAATAAAATTAAAAATTTTGCAAAAAGAATTAAAACACATTTAATTATGATATTTATTTTGATATTTTTATAAGGGAATATTAATTTGATTTTAAATGAAGAGTTAAAGCCCTCAAAAAGTGTGAAAAAATTTTATTAATTATTTTTTTCCCACAAATTCAGTAATAATTTAAAAAAATTAATATTACTGACGTATTTCCCAAGAAAATTATTCAGTTTTTTCCGATAATTACCAAATTATAAAATGTATTTTAAATAAATATTAAAAATTTCTAGAAATTTACAATTTCATTTAATTTGATCATTCGATTATTGCAATTATATTGTATTTTCAATTGCTTTAATATTTATTTTTTTATGCAGTAATAATTTAATATATTGAATCATGTATATAATAATTAATTTTATTTTATTGTTAAAAAGTAAATTAAATTAAATTTACTGTTTTAACTACTTTGTAAAATAAAGAAAAACATAAATTTCTAGACAAACTTCGTTTTTAATAAAATTTATACTAATTTTATTATTTATTTATTAAGAAAATTAAAAATAGTAGCAAAATTTTAAGGAAATATTTAAATTTAATTTAATAATTATTTATATTCTAGAATTTAGGATAAAACGATAATAGTTAGTTTCAAAATTAAGAGTAAAACCTCCAAAAATAACCAAAACATGACTTTTTATGAGGTTTTCTTCACAAAGTAATTATTTATTAAAAGTTTTCAATTTTTTTAAATAGTTTTCTGTACAAAATTAGTCAGCCTTTTTAAATTGGTATAAGATTATTAAAATATTTGTTTAAATTTTTTTAAAAATTTAATTTACAATTTTATTCAATTCATTTTTTGAGCAATTACAATAATTACATTTATAATATTTTTTAATTGTTGTAATATTTAGTTATATTTATGCAATAATTATTCGTAAGCTAAAAGTAATAATTTTTATTGAAAAAAAATGAAATTTTTAATGAAAAATCAATATTTTTTTAGAAAATTGAACTTTAATTAATTTGATCTAAGTATTTTATCTTAAATATCATTTTAATAATTAATTTTAGTAAAATTAACGACTTAAGAGCAATATTGTTTATAAATTATGAAAGTATATTTAATTGTGATAAAAATTATAAAGTTTTCATAAAAAACTGTTATTTCATTCCCCAATTAGGAGTAAAAGCTCACAAAAGGTCAAAAATTCGCCTATTTACGAGCTTTTCTTTATATCAGTAGTATTAATTAAGATTTTGAAATATTTTTAATAGATATCTAAAGAAAATTAATATCTCTTTAAAACTATATATAAAATTTATAAAATATTTCTTTATATAATGTCTAAAACAACTGGCGAAGAGCCCAACTTAACTTGACAAATTTTTCTTTTAGACTATTTCGCTTAAAAATCTAAAAATATTGATTCAATTGCTTTAAAATTTGATTCTTTCCAATGCAATTAACATTAAATTAATAAAAAGTTGCATTTTTATTAAAAATAAACAGGAAAAGAAAACTTTTTTTAGTTTTTATCAGAGCAGGACGAAGGAATAAAATTAAATTGAACACTCTGTATGCCTAAAATGATTTCGGTCAAAGGTGCTGTGTGTGCATGTGTGTGCTTGCGAGTGTATGCGAGCGAGTGAGGGTGGAATTGAACAGAAACTCTCTGGTGGCTGCATATCGACAACAGCACATTCAAAGTGGCGTGTGCTTGGTACCGATAGATAGCGGCATGCAGTAAAACGATATTCGACTTTCACAATCGGCGTCGCCTCTGTTATTTTCCGGGTGCACACAATTGGAAACACTAGTGTTACTCTCTGTCTCTCCGCTCGACTACTCCACTCGACTGTAGAGGTGAAACTCGCGCTACTGATTTGAATACAAACCCAACAAAAAAAAAAAAAAAGAAAAGAACAGAAAGAAAAAAAGTCGCTCCATTTCTGCCATTCGATTTATCTACTTCTTTGAATATGTGCCCGCTCGCTTTGAACACCGCTTTTTCTGGGTCATTCTTTGAATTCTTATAACTTTCCAACTTTTAACTAGTAAAATTTAATAACGGCATTTTTTTTTATTTGAATTTTCAATATTAAAATAATAAAAAAAGATATAGCGAAATGAAAATTGACAAGGAAGAAAATTAAAAGTAGACACTTGAAAAAACTTTCTAATGGCTTTTGTCACGTAAGCGATGCGAGTCAAAGATAATAAAGCACTCGGAGCCAAACGCAATTAATATCGTTCAAAGCATTTTTCCCTTCGTTATTAATGACTTAATTCCGTGTAGGTATTTCAGCAGCTAAGTTTTCCTTTTTTTTTTTCTTCTTATTCATCCGCGGCTTTCGTTCATCGGCAGCCTTTGGCGAAATACGGGCAGCAGAAAAGGGCTGCCGCTGCTATTGCTATTGCTTCAAAGCCAAGTTTATTAAAATGAAAATTAAAATGAGAAAATTTTCACGCACCAACACACGTACACAGAGAACCTACAAGCACAAAGTATAAAAGATGGGGGTGTTGAGCGGCAATATAAGGGTTGTCTTGTTGCTGCTGTTGATGTTGTCGGGGGCTTTTGCCGTTCGTTGCTGCTGCTGCTGCTGCTGCTGCTGCTGCGGGTGGCGATTTTTTTTTTGCTTTTTTTCTGTGTGTGTGTGTGTGTGTGTGTGTTGGTCCTCGCAGTCATACTTTACTTGCTGTTGCTGCTGCTGCTGCTGCTGCTGCTGCTGGAGAAATTCAATTATCGACGCTCAGTCTGTTTTTGACACGACGAATTAAAATCCGTTATGCATTTTCCAATAACCGCTCTCTATATTTAAATATATCTGTATACGGCTCCATCGTAATCAGATTAGCCGCCCTGGGCTCGAACAAATAATGCACAGGCCACCTATACATAGTACAATACACGTAAACATTAACTAAGTGCGCGGGTGGGTTTGTGTATGTGTTTGCGTGCGTGTGTGTGTGTGTGTTTATGTAATAAATATATGTAAAAGTTAATTGAAATTTCCCTTTTGTTCCAAATCACTGCTTTTTTATAATTAATGCTTTCATTATTATTTTCAGCCTTTGTTCGTTTTCAATACATCTGCCAATTAGTAAATTTTATACGATAGTTAATATTGTTAATGCATTCGGTTTTTGTTTTTCTTTTTTTTTTCTATTTGCATTTTTTTTTTTTTTTCGTAAATATTTTTGGAATATGTTTGAGCTAGTTTTTATGTGTACTGCAAAACTAAAATTAAAATGAACATTATTTTATTTGGTGTGCTTTAAAAAGCTCGGAAATGTTTTATTTTATTACCAAGGGAATATTATACTACAGTTGTTTTAGAATTTATTATTTCTATGTGCATGATATTCCAGATTTAATGCAAATAACAATAAACAGTTTGCTTTATTTTTATATTTTGCGGTAATGTTTATGAAAGCCGGAAGTTTAAAGTTATTAGTGGCGTTGTTAAAAATATGAATATTGTGTTGTGAAATTCCAAATAATTTTATCGAAATTGAACAATATACCGGGTGACACAAAAAAGTGTTCCACCCCTGCCATTTTTTTATTTATCAACCGATTTTTACCAAATTTTGTATACTTACATAGGACAACTTTTGCAAATTATTGGCATAAAGT
>JASKGO010006560.1:0-20945 GCA_030556065.1 Holobus sp. GC000080
AGTTTTACTAGTGAATGGAAGAATGAAAGAAAGAAAATTTGCTTTATTTAAAGATTAATGAAGAAAATTCCCGGCGCCTTCACATGAACACTGTATTAAATTTAATTGAAAATACATTTTTATTTTGTTGATATTGCTTTAACTCACGATTCAATGAAAAGAAAGTTTTATTTAGAAGCTTAAGCAACCAAAATTTAGTTGATATCATTTCTTTTTCAGTTTTTTTTTACCTTTTTTGGGATTTTTAATTTTAAGCATGTTTATATTGCAAAACGAAGCAAAAATTAATTTAAAAAAAAAACTTCTATTAGAGGCAAAAGCAGCAAATGTCTATTTTTATCAATTTTTGAGCTGTGAAAGTTTGAAAGTAAAAAAAACTGCTTCATCAAAGGATTACTTTTGAAATTTACCACGTTTTTCCTCGGCTTTTCAACGCCTTTGCTATAAAAATGCATTAAATTTCATTGAAAATTCCGCTTTTTATATATTTTTTCTTATTTTTTTAAATGCATTAAGAAACCAAATTACAATTTTAAAAAATTGTTTATCTGAGGTCAAAAAAGCAAATAATTAATTCAATCACGCTTTTGCCAGTGAAAGTTTTAAAATTAAAAAAAAAAACTGCTTTAGCAAAGTAATACATTTAATTACATATTATTATATTATATTGCAATAAGAAGCAAAAATTCAATTAAGAGAAAGTGTCTAGTAAAAGTGAAAAAAGCAAAAATGTATTTCTATAATTTTTTACCACTAAAAGTTTTAATATTTAAAAAATGCAGCATTAATCCTATTTGAAAATAATTTTGTAGGAATTTCATATCTGTTCTGACATATTTATGTTACATCAAGAAGCAAAAATTCAATTAAATAAAATATCTATCAAATGAAGGAGAAAAAGAAGAAGAAAAAGCCATGAAAATAGTATTTGTATAAAAAGGAAAACAAATCAATAGCATTTCGGTTGACCAAACGAAATTGGTATTTTCATTATAGATGACTTAAATATTTGAGGAATATCTCGAAGGAAGAGCTATTTTCGTTATTGGGCGTATAACTCAAAATCAATACCATCAATGTCCCGGCACCTGTACATGTCACCTCATATAGTGTATACAAAGGGTCATTTACATTGTAAATAATAAATCAAGGATGAGGTCGAGCAAATCAATTTTTCGCATTCCGTTTCTCCGAGTGCGTGTCCTGCAAAGCATGAATTTTCCATTTGCCGATTATTTTCGTCCCGCGCTATTGTATTTCCACTAGACACATATGCCGATATATAGACCCGTGTATATTATATAGTCCGACCATATATGTGAATTACATAAGTATATAAGCGTGCGCGACATTTCGCCATCAGCAGGCGAAAAAGCGAAAGCTGAAAAAAAAAATTGATGAATTCGAGGCGCGCAAAAAGCGGCGCGAAATAATAACATTATTAATACGTAAAGCAAATAACGGTGTCTATGGACCACGCAGTGGATTATGCTATGAATAGAGCCACATTTTGTATGCACAACAATTCCCGTTAATTTAGATGCGAGAACGTATCATATTGTTTTATATGCGAGAAGTGTCAGGGAATAAATGAAGGGTAAGTGAGAAAGGGCTTTTCGATGCTTTAACGCAGTCAATATATTTTTTGGACTTGCTTTTAGTCTGTTTCTGGGTTCGGTCCAACTTTTTTTTTGCTTTTTTCGTTTTCACTTGGTTACTTTTTCTTTTCTTTTTTCTTTTTTGTTTTAGATAAATTGTTCTTTTATAACTTTTTCGGACGCGGTGTATTTTGCAGATAAATAAAAGTGCAAAAAAATTTGCTGCTTACTTTTGAAGCATAAATTTTAGTTTTTTTTTTTATATTGTTTTCGTGCAAGAAATATTTAGTAACTGATAACTTATAATTTGAAAAATAAAATTTAAACAATAAATGAAAATTAAAAATTAAGTAAACATTAGGGAAAAGTCCCGAGAGCAAGTAACTTTCATTGAAGCAGGAAACTGAAAAGGAAATGATCCATACATTTTGTGTACTCAAGTATCGAGCCTTTATATTTGCGATAACAAATACGAAATCTAAAAATAACTCGCATTCAACTCCCTTTTAGGGATTGCCACATCAGGAAACTTCGGCTTTTGCTTCTGCAAAATATTCGCGCGAATTACTTGCCAATAATGTAATTTATAAGCTCGAAATTTACTTAATAATTTTTTTTTTTTTTAAATAATAAAAATTTATCAAATTTAAGATATTATTATACATTATTATTATCATTATTATATAAAGCCAGAGGTGCAATTTAATTTACTCCAAGAAGAAATTGAAAAATTGAAGAAAAAAAAAACTATACAATGAATTTCTTTTCGGGTTTAAGTGTGAACAGACACAATGAAACTGAAAATCAGTTTTCTCGGCACGTGATTTTAATAATATTAAAAAGTTCGCAACTCGAGTATACAATGAGCGAATGTCGCTGGGACGAGGGAATAAAAAGGCGAGGACGAATTGCTTGCATTTTCCATAAATCCTCCGCCAGTCACGGAGAGCAAAAAGGGCGCTTTTTACTTAGCACCTTTTCTTTCCAAAGTCCTCTCTAATAAATTCGGTTTATTTAGTTCGTGTCGGTCAGGCTGAAGGCAGGCTGAAGAGAAAAAAAAAGCACTTAAAAGTTTTATTAGTGAAAAGTTGCGGCAACAATCGTTTCCTTGATGTCGGGCTCGTCCCGGGCGGATTCCCTAATTTACCTTATCGGTTCCCAAAAGTTATACCTAATTATATAAGGGATAACTTTTCCATATTGGGGCAAATAACGAATATTCTTTTACGACTATTTTTTTCCGAATTTTTTTTTAAGAGGTAAAAAGTACTTTTTTTAATACAAATTGATTAGTTTTCAACATCTTATCGAATTATATTATAAAACATTTTTTTATAAATAAAACATAAATTAAATTTTTTGGTTAAAATTATTGAAGCATAAGAACCGTTAATCAAATATTTATAATTTTCATTTATATTTTATTTTCAAACTACTTTTTATTTATTCTTTTTATTTATTTAAAGAAAAAATGCTGACGGTAATTTTATGAAGAGAGGTTTCACATTTTTGATGGCTCTGCAAACTGAGTTCTTGCTGGTAATAATGGTTAATTGATGGCAAAAAAGTTTTCATTTATTTACTGTTAATAAAATAATTCAAAAAATAAATAAACAATCGTTTGTTTAAAAAAATGATTTGATGTTTTTTTTTTGTTAAATAAATAAATAAATTGAAATATTTAGAAATATTGAAAACAAAATAAAATATTGGAAATTTCATGTAATTGCTAACCATTCCTCCAAAGGATTATAAATTATTTATCAAGCCCATAATAATTTAAACAAAATTAATTTCTGTATACAATAATTAATTATTTTTTACATAAAAATAATTGTTGATTTTTAATTGAATAATTTTTTAATTGTAGCAAAATATTTTTTAAACTGAAATAATTTATTTTTCTGTACTTGCAGTTAAAATTTAAGTCCAGATTGAAAAAAGAAACATTAATAACTTCGGTGTAGTTAAAATTAAGGATTTTTTTGTTTTTCATATAGTTATTGATGACAATGTCCATCCTCCATTCTTCACGAAATAATTATCAGTAATTAAAATGTACCCTTTTTGACTCCACAAAAATCCTAAAACTTTCATTAGAAATTGACTAAATTATTCATTATGTACTAGACACCTACCCCCATAAGTACAGTTTGAAATTGCAGTTTTAACCACAACAAAAAAGTAAATAAATATCAAATCAAATCAATTTAACTAAAAAAAAAATCAAACTTGAAATGAATACTTAAAAATGTAGATTAAATGAAATCAAGTAGGAAAAAAGCATGTCAGAAAGCCAAACATTCGAGTATTTCAAGCAGCTTTCAGCAGCATTTCTTAAAGTAAATAAAGTGTGTGCTCAAGGTGGACGTAAAAAGCAGTAAAATGCCATCGTAAAATTCTCACAATTCGAGTGCCTATCTTTACTGTATGCACGTTAGAAGTATGGAAAGGCACTTATGCGAAGGAGCTGCATGCAACGGGGCGCCCGAACAAGAGCCGAACTCGAGTCCTTGCACTTTATGGATTCGTGTCAGGTCACTATGCACAACAAAAATTGCATGTCTGACCGTTAAACTTTTAAATTCCTATTTGAAACACCGCACACCTCGACTTGCAATTTAACTGGGACTCGCCCTTAAAAAAACCATTTGATGCACAGAGCTCATAATGCGCCGTTGCGTTATTATACAAGAAGAGAAACGCGGAAAAAGAAATTTCACAATGAAAATGCAGAAATTAAATGCACTCACCTTAATAAAACAGAAGAGAGCCCCTAATGCACCTGAAATTAATTAATAACCATTGCGTTCACGTGTCATCCGCTACTGAATGAAATCACTAGTAATGAGCTCGCGGGACCGACTCGCATTTACATTTTCCTATTCTTCTTTTTTGCCTTTTAAAGAATATTAACAGTTGTTTTTTTTTTGAACTTTTGGTAAATCCCGGAATTTTCAATTTTGCGAATTTTAGATTGACCGGTATTATTGATTACGATCGGTTAATTAGCGCTCGTTTGCGAGTAAGTCGGTGGTAGGTGGTGTTGTACGCAAATGTGCATAGTTAACACGTGCGGTAAGGGATGGAGCGGCGACCTTGGCGGCCGCAGACAGACTGGTTGGCGTCCCGGCGTTCGCGTTCTGCACAAAGGGACGCCTGCGCCGCCTCCGAAATTCCACAAAACTCTCTCCGCTTTCCCATGCATCTCTCCGGACCCAGATAAGCCGTGTTGTTGGCTCACTCTTCGCCCTCTTGCAATAACACTGCATCGTGTTATTGTTGTTTTTTAAGGAAAGTTGCGCTTCCGAGGAATTCGATAATTAAAGCGCCTTTGGTATCTTCGCCCTCGATTTCAATCAGTCGTTACATTGCTAATGGTTTCCGTTTAGCTTGGCTCTTCTTAAAAGGGTTTTAGCGGGAAATAACTTTGGCTAATTAATTTGTTATTTAGTTTTTAAGAAATTAAAATTTTTCAATTTACTAGAATATAAAAATTCACAATTTTTAATTAATTTTTTTTTTTATATAAAAAAAGTAATATTTCTTAGTTCTGATTTTGAAAACCTCATTTTGAGTGGTTTTATTTTGCTAATTAATAAATTATTAAGTTATTAATACATATCAATTAATTAATTTCCAATAAGGTTCATAATTTTTGAAAATTTATTATTTTTTCCCCTATAAAAAAAATATTTTTTAGTCCTTATCTTGATAACAAAAAAACATTTCGGATGCTTTCCTCTCTCTAAATAATTTGTGATTAAATTATTAATAAATATTAATTAATTAATTAATTAATATTAATTAATTGATTTCCAATAAAATAAATTGAAATTCAAACTTTTTATTATTTATGTTATTTTTCTTGATAAAAAAAGTAATATTTTCATAGTCCTGATCTTGAAAGAAAACAATTTGGAGTGCTTTTCTTTTACAAATTAATTTCTCATTAAGTTATTATTAAATATCAATCAATAAATTTCAAAAAAACTCACTTTTTTAAGTATTTATTTTAATTTTCTAAAAAAATAACGAATATTTTTGTAGTCCTATTCTTGAAAAAACCCATTTCGAGTGCTTTCCTTTAATTTAAAACATAATTTTATTGGAAAAGCAAAAAATAAGGGCTAAAATAATATCAAAAGGATAACAAGAAGATTAAGTAATTAAATAAAAAAATGTAAATCGAGTTAACTAAAGTTGCAAATTCATTAAATCCAGGGTCTTAGGATTAAATTAATTTTCCTAACTAATATTGTTATGAAGGTACAGGCAGTAAAAACACTTAATTACGCATGCCGGATTCAATTTTGATTTATATGCAACAGGCATCTCTCCGAATATGCTAAAGAAAGTCAACAAACTTTTTGTCTCTCGGCAAAATACTAGCACCATATCTTCAACTACTCTCCTCTATATTTACCTAGAAACTTCCTCTCTTTACTATATTTGAATGTCTCTAAAAGGTTCATTGCGTTCCGTCCATTACATTCTTACAATTGTTATTTTTGCCTCTTTAAAACTAAGCGTCTGCGTTTGCCTGGATGTGTAAGTTACGTAAGGAGTCGAATAAGAAAACAAAAAACACTTTTATGAGGAGATCAATCAGCTTAAAAGCGACTTACTTTGTCAACAGAAAGCCACCGATTCAATTCCGCTAAAGTGGACTGTTAAATAATTAGAAAAAGTAAAATTTATTTTCTTCTAAATTGCCCCTTTAAGCAATAACTCATAAAATGCAGGTTAATTAATTGATTTTTTTTTCGCTGGGAAAAGTTATAGTCGACCTTATAAGATAAATTTTTATATCTTAATAAAATAAAACAATAACTAATAAGGTTAAGCGCATAAAACGAAAGGAACGAAGGAATAAAATGCGTTTGTTGGGCCTATAAAAAAATTACCGATGACTTATACGACTTATTATAATTATAAGTAAATAACAGTCCGCCTTCCATTTAGGGCCTTGACATAAATCAAATACACCGATAGCCGAAGATTTTTATCGGAACCCTTATCCGAAAACATAAATACGGTAATTTACTTTTTTTTATAGTTCTTTTCAGCACAACGCTATATAAGCTGAGCACTCTTTAGATTGTGTGTTTACCACTGAAAGTTATAAAGAGAAAGAGGCGAAAAAAAAACGGATATATAAACGGATATTTTACGCTTCGAGTTAAATTAGGCGTAAAGGATAGATTGGGTGGCGATCGATCAATCACTTAGCGAGTTCATTCCTCGGAGGCGATGAATCTTAACTTTTTACTTTGTCGTTTGTCTTGCATTAGGTGTCTGTTTGTTTGTTTATGCGGGTTGCTTTTATTTGATTAATTCCAACGCAAGGGCCAAGAGATGCGGCGAATATTGTTCATTTGTTTTGCTGGCGTTTAGTGCTTTGGAAGTGTTGTCTCTTGCGAACTACTGCTCCAGACAAATTAACTTTAAATTTGTTGCAAAAGTATTTTAGTTAATTGCTTTGCAAAACTGTAATGCTTGCGACATTGTGTGAATCGCTTGTTTTGAACATATTTCATATGTTTTGTTTTCAAATAAATTAGAAATTGTAGTTTTAAGAAGTTTTGCTGTTTCTTAAATGTAAAAATATAGTGTTGTTTTATGAATTTTTAGTTTTGTATTGAAATTGTTATAAATAAATTATTAATTTGTCTCTTTAGCCTTAATAACCGACGCCTTCTTGTTTATATTTAAGGAAATTTTGATAAAAATTCTATTAAATTAATGTTATACCATTAAAACAAAGAAAAAAAATGTAAAAATTAGAATTAAATAAGTTTTAAAAAGAAACTTTCATTAAAGATTATTAAAATATATTGTCTTTACATTAATAAAGTTAAGTTTTATCTTACAAATCATTGTTTTTATTGGTATAAAAAAAATTGTTTTAGATCAGACATTATTTCCCGCCGCCTTCTCATTGCAATTTAGTTGATTTCTAAAAAACAATTGATTTCCAATTAAATTTAGATTATACCATTAAAAAAATGAAACATAAAGAAAAAATATTTATAGAAAAATATAGAAAGTGAATGGAATTGTAAAAATAAACCTATTTTTTAAGAGAGAAAATCAAAAAAAGGTATAAAAATTAAAACTATAAAAATAAGGATAAAAATGTTCAATAGGAAGTGCTTATTAATGTTTATTATTATACAAAACTGTTATTATTTAAAAATATATATATAGTTTAACAATACAAGTAAAAAATTTATTTTGTTCAAAAATAGCATTGGAAAATTTTAAATTATTACCCGGCGCCTTCTCATAGCAATTTACATATTAGATTCCTATAGAAAAAATGATTTTCAATTACCACTTGACTTTAAAAAGTTCTAAAAACAAAAATCAAACAAATTTTACTTAGAAAAAAAAAATAAAAACTTGATAAAAGCTTTAAAAAATTAAACTTTAAAATCATTTGTTTAATAAAACAGACTAAATTATCAAGAAATCAAAACTTTTTTATTAGTTGTTCAGTAGAATGCCTAATTTTCCTTAATTAAATTCCTTTTTACGGCCGCTAGGGTCCGCAGTAGAAAGAAAAACAACAAAAAGTAAAACTTTTTCTTTCATCGCACACTTTTCATGGGCAAAAGAAAACAAACTTTTCTTTTTTTCCACTTTTTTTGTTGTTGAACGAATCGTTTCAACTTTAGTTTGTGTAATATTCAATGCACTTTAAAAGCTTTAACGGCAAAGTTATCTGTAGGTTTACGCCATAACTTTTCTACATACATTCAGTTCATCTGTCTCTCAACTAAACGCACCAATACATTTGCGCCGCCCCCGCAACCCAAAAGTGTACAAACAGACTTTCGCATGCAAGCAGGGCATCTTTATGTGTGTGTGTGCGTGTGTGGATCTGTTCTCGTATGCTCTGTATGTATATTTAAGCGACCAAGCGACTAAGTTAACTTTAATTAAAATTTCCGCAACTTCGGCACAGAGATGCTAACTAGCTAGGTCACTAATTATAAATTACCGCAATGCTATATTTAAATTTTACATTCGAATGCCCTCGTCATGGCCCCGCTGCTTGCTTACCCCCGAAATTTAATGAAATTTGTTGCTGTCGTTTACGCGGAATTAAATTTTAAATATTTTATTTTATAAAATTTTGATTTATTGTTAGTTTTTTCTATTAAAAGAAAAATATATAAAAATTTCAGTTTATTATTATAAAAATTAAATTTGAAAAAATATTACAAAAATAAGTAAAAATGTTTAGATTTTTTGGGTGGTTTTGCACAACGCTGTAAGTAGCAAATTTGTTTTCGGTGGAATATTTGCAAAAGCAGAACAATCCTAAAAATAGCTGAACCGAAAAAACGTAATATTAACCCGGAGAGTTGCAACAGTAGTAAAAATATTACGGCAACATAATAATGTATATTGAGGTCAACAAATATTTTTTTATTACATCTTTCATATAAAAATAGACTCTTTTTATCCCTTCACCTCTGGCAAGCAAGCAAACAAACCCAATATTTACGGCAAAGGTGGTGAATTATTATTAGTAGTCCGAACACGTGAGAACAATAAAAACGAATACGGTCGTTGGAGACAGCATTAGAGAAGGCGAAAAAAATGGAACCCATTGTTGGTAGCTTGTGCTTCCATCAGCAATATTCAAAGTGTAAAAGAGAAGGAAGAAGAAGAATATCAGAAAACGAAAAAAAAAAAATATGGTGCGTGTAAGCCTCCCATACATCTTCCCATTCTTTCTTGTGGGCTTGTGTGCTCCTCAAAAGCCCACAAGAGTGTTTTTCTACGACGGCGGCAGAGCTTTCGGAATCGTGGAAATTCCACTGCTTAATGAACATCTATCAAATCGTAGGCGCAGGACGGCGGCGAATTTCTAAAAGTCGTAAATCAAGCGAGCAGCCGTTTAAATTTTGCAGCTCGAGCGTTAATTAGAACGTGGCGATCCGAAAATAAATTGGGAGTCGGTGCAAAAAATGATGGATTTTCGGCTTGCTTCTTATGTGTGGAAGGCAGACGCGGCAGAAACGGTAGAGGCGGCAGAAACGGTGGAAGCGGAGGAGGCAGAAGAGATGGCTATGTGATGCTGTAAGTGCATCGCGCAGCCGAGATGAGAGGCGAATGCTGCTGCTTGGGCCGCCCGCTCCTTCCATTCATTTATACACTGATCGATTCGTGTGACGGCATCTGTGAAATTTTAAATTATATCGGCATAAGGGAAAATTTAAGTGGAGCCGCCGGGAGCGGGCGCGCTGATTTATCTTTTTCTATACTTTTTCCATCGACGCGTTTGACTAAACAAAGGAATTGACTTTTATATGTCGGCAATTCGAATCAGATGAATGGAGAGCAACGGGGTGCCGATATAAAAACGGTTTATTTTTGCGATTTGCTAATGGTATTATTTATTTTTTCAACGTTTTTCTTGATTGCCTTTTATCGAATCAGAGGTTTTTCAATCGGAACTACTTTTCAGCGATTTTTTCCTTTTTTTTTTTGTATTTTATATTCTACACTTTTATGATAATTTCTTTATTTCTATAATTATTGATTTATGTTCAAAATAAATTAATTTTTGGAATAAATAATTTCGATTTTTCATTAAAACTAAATGCGAAAGCGCCGGGTAAACTTTAAAGAATCATAGATTCAAAAAAAAAAAGAATATTTCAATAAAAATTTAAATTGATAAATGTACTATAATTCACTGTCTTAATTAATAAGAAAATAACAAAAAAAGTTTAGGGATTTAGTTAATTAAAAATAGCACTTAATTAAATTCAACTGAAATGTAATTCTTCAAGTGAAAACGACTTATGTAATTGCAAAGAAAAGAGACGAAACTGTAAATTTCCACATTTCAGTTAGAATTAATTGTCCTCAGTTGGACTGAAAGCTGAATTTGAATAAATGCCAAGTTCGCTTAAAGAACTCATTCGAAAATAATTATCGCAATAAAAGAGAGGAGAGTTTCCTGGAACAAAAAGCAACGTTTCGAGGCAAGTGACGAGGCGAAATCTTAGTTTATTGTCTGGCTCCTCTTATTCTTCTCGTCTTCGCGTGAAGTGTGTGTGTGCAAAAATGGTTTGCTTTAGTTTTAGCTCAAGTACAGAGTACGTCTCTCTTCTTGTTTCGTGCCAGCTGCTGAGTATCTACTAGTCTCAATGTTCAAATCAGTATTCTCTTTTTTGCTTTTCTGCAGTAGCTTGCAGTAGCCTCAAAGTAAGTTTTCTTTGTAACATCTCCGGAATTCATTTTTTAATGTCAATGTCATCTTAAAACTGCTGAGAATTTGTTATAAGTTCTTTTATAATATTCATTAATTGCTAAATAAATAAAATAAAAATAATGAAAGCTAATTGTTTTTTCAATTTTTTTAACTTTTGGATATTAAAAAAAATATATTATAAAAATTGACTGATTTTTATATATTACTTGAAAAAAAATTAATTAAATTTATTAATATTACATTTACAAGTATGATAAATTGTAAAATAAAAAACTAATGTATTTTTGGTGAAGGGAATGGCGGTGGCAAGAAACTATTAGAAAAACCAAACTCTTTTTTAATTGAATCCATCAATCTTTCTAGACAAGAAGTAATAATTTCATCTTTTTCATCGACGACTTTTTTATACTAAAAAAAAAAGTGTATTTATTTTCAAGCTCAACGTTATTAAACCACTGATAGTTAAATGAATTATTAGCACGTAATAAATAAACATTTACAACAAATTTGGCCGCTTTATTGTTTACCACTTAAACGTAAATGTTTTCCAATAACGTAAACATTTGCAAATCGCTCTATAAATTAATTATAATTTATATAACCCCTAAAGCTAAAACATTACAATTGCTCTATATAATTTAAGTAATCACTTCAATTAAAAAAAATGTCTAATTAAAAATAACTAATAAAAAAAATATGTTTTTATTGTTTAAAAGATTGTCAAATTGGCTAATTCCATACGACTGCCATGAAAAGTTAGAACGCAAATTAATTATAATTTAATTGGAAGCATTACACTGAAATAAATCTTCGTAATGCCTTAGATGATGTTTTCTACTGAGACCCGCACTTCTTGCGGAGGGTGGTGGAAACGCCGAAAACAAAAGTTAATATTTTCATGTTTGTCTTTGGAAATAGGGGAAATTCATTAGTCGCGAACTGCAAATAGCTTTCACTCAGCTTTATTTCAAGCGAACAAAGGAACACATTCGAAATGGAAATTTTCAACTAAAATTCCAATTACGGAAAGTTGCTAAACAAAAATGGATGACATGTAAATTCGGCTGCCGGCTTTGCCAATTGTTTCGCCGTTTTTCATTAACTGCAGACTTATTAATCACTGCAACAAGTTACCATTTTAAATATGTGTCTGTTTATTATGAATTTCTGCATATTATTTTATGTTAAAAAAATTGATTTTTTATTAATTTTAGTTTTTAGTAAAAGCATTGTTTCATTGGAATTTGAATCATTATAAAAAGAAATTGATGTTTTACAATTTAGTAAAAAGTGCTTAACAATGGATACATAATGCATTTTCAGTTAAACTGCCGATAAATTTATCCATTTCCACATAATAAATGACGCACATTATAATTAAATTTCAATTGCAATTTCGCAATTTATTTATTTATTATCCTATAATTACTTTTCGGTTTTATTACTATTTAATTATTGTAATTTAATACATATATTTTTCCATAAATTAAAGGGGTTTTTAATTATTAATTATAAATAAATCATATAATAGAAAAGTTAAAAAAATATGTTCAAAATGAATAATTTACTTTATAAACTGTTGTAAAAACTTTTTATTATTTTTCCAGCAGAGTAATTTATAATTTAGAAATTTGTTTTCTTTCAAATAAAAATAATTATTTTTTTACAATTAAATAAATAATATTTTAATTAGACAATTTCTTGAAATTTATATCCTGCTTTTAATTGTAACCTATTTACTAATGAAAAAGTGAATTCAGCAAATTTAAATTGTCGCTTGAATAGCTTTTAATTTTAATTGGTTTCATTATAATTAATTAATCTACAACGAGTACTGAAAGACATTTATTGAAATTTGCTTAAAACCAATTTAAAAAAAAACATAATTTTTATTCAATTAATAATTATTACTAAATAAAATTCAATTTTCAAATATAAATTTTTAAATTTGTTTTTAAAATCAAATTGATTTTTTATAGAAAAATAAAAGCACTTAAATGTATTTAAACGCCCACGCCAATAACTCTAATAAAATAAACTGCAATATTTCCAAGAGAGCAACAAATGAAATTTTATAGCGGAAACCGCCAGCAATACATCAAACTGCCACTTTAAACAATCCGACGCAGAGAGAGGGAGAGCAAGCAGAAAATGCATTTAACATATCCTCGATGCGGAACATCAAGTGAAATTTATCTACAACATACTATATACGAAAGGGCCAATAAATAGTTTCGGATGAAAATATGTGAGGAATTGCGAGCGCGAAAATACATTCGAGGTGAATTCTGCGATTTTCCAAGTCACGATCCGAACCTACCGCACACAAGCAACGTGGCGCTTTGCTCTGCGCCCGGCGCCTTCGCCGCCACCGCCACCACCACCGATAATAATGGACGTCACGGATGATTGATAGGTAAGTAATTTTCGCCTTGCTTCACTCCATTTACTCAAAGTCTATATCAAGTTCGTCGAGTTATTCATGGTCAACGTTCACGGCTGAAAGGCTGGAAGGCTAGAAGGGCGAAAACAATCCGGTGCGTTTAACTTCTTTGCCGGCGGCCGTATTACCACACACACACACACAGCCATATATACACATATTCACATATACATATTCACGTAAATTCAGCCACCGGCTGAGACGTAAATCAACTTTTAAAGTGAAATTTATGATGCTCTTCCTTTACGCCGCTCTACACTTTTTTTCCTACTTTTCTTTTGCATCGGTCTCCCCCTTTACGCCTCTCACTTTCTTCTGGTAATTTTACTTGTCTACATATATTACTGAACTTTACTTTCAGACATGATGACTAAGTGTCTACAAGAACGGGGAGTCGCGCCGAAGCGCTGAAGAATTCTAACGGGCAACTACTAAACTTACTTCCTGTTTCGTAGTCCTTTTTCGTTCTGGCTGCTCTCAGCAGAGCACTATGCAGAATGGCGCTGGGTGCGATAAGTGCATTAAAAGCCTTCACTTGCAGCTGCAATTAGTTTAATCTGTTTATTCACGCACTCAATGCTAATTATATTTTTTATTTCTTGAAAGCTGCTTTGCATTTGTTACATTATAATCGCTTTGTTTTAATTAATATGATTTTTTTAAGGAGGATGCCTGATGCAAATATTTTTTTGTTTCTTTAAAATATCAAATATTAACCTTTTTTTCATTTTTTGTTAAAAGAAATATAAAAAAAAATTAATAAAAATAATTAAAAGAAAAGTTTTTTTTATTTGTGTCCTTAAAAAATGTACTAGGAATTAATTAAAATTTCTAAAAATAACTATTATTTTAATGATAAAATGTGAAAATTTATTTTAGTTTCATAATCAATAAAAATAAGACCTGATTAAACCAAAACAAAAAAGAAAACTTCCTAATGAGTCTGCTCTTGAAGCACAGATCTTTTGTTATTTGTTACGTCAGCCTTACATAAAAATTGTTTTCGTTAGAAGAGAGAAATTGGTCATTAATGTTTCATTTTTTGCTTTTGTTTTGCATTATCTTTTCCTCCTCCGTTCTGCTTCTATTTTTATAATTATTATTTGTTTTACGTGTTAAAAATATTATTTTTTGCGAGTTAAAAATGCAATTTCAGAAATAAAGAAATGAATATTTTATTTTTTATTTTTTTGTACTTAAAAATTAAATTAAAATCATTGTATTAGCAGAAAACCTAAAGGAAATTAAAACATGGCGCAAGTAAAAAATTAACTACATTAAAAAAAAATCAGTAATTCCTGAAAACTTCAACAATAAAAGCGAAACTGCAGTAAACTTTAGTTTAGTTTAGCTGCAAAGAAAACCGTTTGTAAGATAGTTGCGCTCCCTAAGCATCTACTTACTACAAAAGTACAAAGTGCATTAAATACTCCATCCAAGTTGCACGTCTGACTAATTTCATCGGCTAATTCCGCAAATTGTTTTCGCAACGAAACTTTACTCACTCAATTATTATGATGATGATTGTTTTTGTTTTAAAATACAAGCGCGCGACCGCAATGCTGGATGATTTCGGATGAAAATAAATGCAAAACCACTGGCAGCCGTCCCAAAAGCGATGGCAAAACAAAGGGAATAAGCAATGATGAGAGCGAGCGCAGCCCTTAAAGAACTCACTTAAATCGTCGCTTCTTACCCTTTGTATGTGCTGACGAACAATGTTTGCAACACATCTCGGTTCCTTATTCAATGGAATCCGTCTTTGTAATTAACGTAATTACTTACAACCGGTACAAATTTTGCATTCCATCATAAGATGCAGATTATAAGAAGGCTTTCCATTGCTTCTAATTTATATACTAGTCATTTGTTTAATGTAATTTTAATGTTTAAAACTTTTGTGCTTTAAATGCTTTTGAAAATGTGAATTTTAAAATTTTAAATTAAGAAAGTTTTCTGGTTATTTCTAACGTTTGTAGTAATAACTTTCTATGAATGAAAGCAATTATATGAATAATAGTAATTCAAGATGTTGAAAATCAAACTGGTAGGTGGAAATTATTAAAGTTTGTTGTGTGTAAAGTAGTAAACTTTAGTAGTCCAAATGTTTAACTGCTTTTAGTAAATTTAATTTAATACCATTTTCACCTGTAGTTTTCCTGTGCTATATGGAAAAGATTAGCAAATAAATGTAGTAAAACAAAGTTATTGAAAAGTTCATTCTTTTTAATAATTATTTATTTATTTAAGGATTAAATTCAAATGAAATTGAACAACAATAATTTAATTTATTAAAATTTCAATTTAAAATTGATGAAAACATCAAAATATCAACGAAACTTTTTATTGGTACTTTAGAATAAAGAACTATAAAATTTAACAATATGAATTATTTTACAACAGTTATTAAATGCATCAATAACCATTTTTTTACCACTCAAAGCTCTTTTTGTATCGTTTTCTAAGTAACAAACTAAGTTTTTACTGCAATCTGCCAATAAAAATATATAAAAATGATATTTTTAGCTCTATTACTACGAATTAAATATTTAATTATGAGAAAGAATGATTTCAATTATCTCAATGGAGACATCCAGTAGTTTAGAGATGATTCCTGTAACTTTGGCAGTGCTGAAGACATCAAAAAAGTTTGCAAAGTAGTCCAAGCTAATTGTGCCATCAACAAAAAAGAAATGTTCTAGAAATTCTAATAAATTAACTGAATTTAAAATTGCTTTTAGTTTATTAAATTAATATTTTCACCTATTATTCTAATCGATAGAAAAGTTTAACAATTAAATTGGAAATAAATTAATAAAACAAACTTATTGAATCTTTTTTAATAATATTTTTAGTAATTTACTTAATTAAAATTTTAATTTAAAATTGATAAAAGCATCAAAACGTCTACAAAACTTTTTGTTGTTATTTTAGATTAATTGACTATAAAATAAGTAAAAAAAAAATACTGCAAACTGCCAACAAAATCTACAAAAATTATTTTTTAGCCACTGATACTGCAAATTAAATATTTAATTATATGAATTAAAAGATGAAATTCAATAGTTAAAGTTGATTCCTGCATCTTTGGCAATGCTGAGGACATCAAAAAAGTTGAAATTTAAATTAATTGACATTAACAATTTCAAGTTCAATTAAAATAAATAAAAAGAAAATTGAAAATCAAACAAAAACATGAATTTGTAAATTTTCTAATTTAAAACACGCAATATTGCCGAAATATTAAATTGCTTTTGGCCATCAACATCTTTCCAGCAATTAATTCAATGAGTATCCATCGAAAAACTTCTGACAAGTAAGCAGCAATTGATATTAAGATATTAATACCATTTGACGTTCGCTCTATTAACCGCGCATTTTCAACGGTTCGAAAGCAAAGAAGAAAAGTTAATTTTTCTTTTTCTTCCCCGAAGATATCGCAGGATATTTATTTACTTGACGTGTGGAACAATAGCAATTGCTTTAGAAAGCAAAACAAACAAAAAACAAATAACAAAAAGAACAACATAAAAAAAGAGCAACTTTTGGCTTCCCTAATAAAATAAGGAAAATTTAGAAAAGCTCCAAGTGTTGAGAATGAGAACAGAGACACTGCATGGCCCCCCTTGCACGTCGTTCGAAACGGGAATGTGCAGGATGGGTAGACGTCAAAAGTGCACAAGGGACGCGACGTACTTTGCGGTTTGCCGGATAAAAGCTTTTATTTGCGAGAACGTCAGCCAACTGATTCTGACGTCGAAATATTGCTTTATCGCAATTTATAAACGCAACACAGATGCACACTGAAATTGTGTACAGTTTTGTGTACCGTGCCGTAAGCAACTCCGCAACTCCACTAGTATACTGCTTTTCCGAGCTCGGCAAACTTTTTCCGGATGTGTTTATTTTTACGCAACTGCGACATCGCTTTCAGGTTGTTGCGACGAGAAGTCTCTGTGATGTTAACTTTTCCTCGTTTAACAGTTAAAATAACGGTTGAAGGATCGATGAAAGCGTGTAATGAAAGACTTTTTCCTATCGGAAATAACGGCGCGATCGTTTCAAAGCATAATTGAACCAATTTGTTGTTATTTACCGAGCTTTTTCTTACCAAAAGCTTTTGTTTGAAAATAGTAAATTGAATTTAGTTTTCCACTGATTGCATATTGTTTAAATTGTTTTGTTTTCAAAGGATTCAATTTAGAATTTAATTGTTCGATTTCTTTTCTTCAATAAAGCTTTCTTTGTATGTTTAATGCATTTTTGTAGATATTAAGAATATCTTTTCTTACATTAAAATTATGTAGTGGATACTTGCAAAATTGCAAAATTTTTGCCATAAAAAATCATTTAATAATAGTAAGAAATAAAAAATTAATTAATTAAAGTAAAATTAATAAGGGTTTCTAATAACAATTAAATTGTATTAGTATTTTTCTTTGGCAAAAACAGCGATTAATATTAATTTAATAATTTTTTTAATGATATTGAAAACAGAGCTTTCCATACATTGAAAAAAAAATTATGGGGGAAACTGGAAAAAAAAATTTTATATAAAAAACATTTAATAATATTAAGAAATAAATAAAAATTAAATAAATTAAGGTTTCTAATAATAATTAAAGTATTTTAACTTCTTCTTTGAAAAAACAAACAGCGTTTACTATCAATTAAATGATTTAAAATGATTTGTTAATGAAGATATAAAAAACTAAACTTATCATAATTTAAAACACAATAATACAGTTCAAAAAATTTGCAATGAAAAGTCATTCAATTACTTGTTAGAAATAATAATTTAAAGAAATAACGCCTCGTGAGCTACTTTAAGCGAAATATTAAATAATTTATAACTATTACCCCAATGATATTGTTAATTAATTATCTGTTAATTTTGGCGGAAAGACTTATAGGGTCACTAGCCTAATCAATAATAAATAAATTAATTAATAAAAGAAATCAATAAAATAAAATTACTAAATAAACAATTATATTAATAATTAAATAATTTCCTTTTTACCTATAACAAAAGCAAATTTTTATTGGTGAATTTAGTGATTCTTTTTAAATCGCAAAAAACAAAACTTTCCACACCTTATCAAATAAAATTATATAGCGGAAAATATCCGCCATAACAAATAGAGAAAACAACTTGATAAAAATCGAAAATAAATAAAATAAATGAAAAAGTTAAAGGATGCGAAGGGACAATTTGTACATCTGTTTGCAGCTCGAAGGATTCCGATTGGTTTTCAAATAGAAAACTGTCAGTTCGGGGTTCGCATCGAATTTATTTGCAGATATATCATTCGATGGATGGATAGCGTGTGCGTTCTTAAAAAATAGCAAGGATTTTTTTTTTCTTAGCGCCAACCCTAAGCCCTGTTATGTTGTTATGTTATTTTTTCAGTAACGCCTTCGAAGGATTACAAGCGGCCTTTTCTTGGGATGCTTTCGACACGTCTCAATATATCGATATCAATAACGATAATTTATTATTTCCTGCTGTTGCAAATTTCAACACTTTTTGCGTTGTTTTATGTGTGTGGGCGTACAATGTAAATGTAAATTGTAAATACTTCCTCTGCAAATATTACACTGAATCGAGAATGTTAACATTAATTAGCGAACGTTAATTATGTTTGCAACTATTACAAGTTTCATGTGAAGTGCGTAATTAACATGCTGCTTTTTCCTTGATTTTCAATGCTATTTATAAAATAAACTGAAAAAAAAACAATATAACTTTTTAAGCAAAAAAATCATTTTTAAAGAGAAAATTTTCTTTTTTTATGTAGAAAAAACATCAAATTACAATTTTGCAAAACCGAAGCAATGAATAGAGGATCAAAGGCTTCAGCATTCAGAGGTTTAGGTAAAATTTGAGTAAAAGTTATGAAAATAAACAGTTTCATCGCTGTCGGAGTAAATAAATTTCGGCAATGCCACAGCGGAAAGCTGTCATGGTGTGCATAATCCGGGGCAATTTATATGTTTTTAAGGGTTAAGGCCGCAACTTCTATGTAGGAGGATATAGAGGTACGTGGCAAAAGAGCGTCGCGGCGCGCTCTAATAAATCTCCAGGACACAAACGAAAGGTCACCCCCAGCCCAAAGCAGCCACCAGGATCTCAGGATATAGAATCAGAGGTATGCTAAAGTGTCCCAACTATAGGACTGCTATTAAACGCGGCCCTTCCAAATGTCGTTATAAATATTCCCCATTCCCGACTCTGCTACTATAGATATAATACCTATATGAAGAAAGAAAATAAGAAAGTAAAAAAACAGGAAGAAAAAAAGAAAAAGTTGCGCACTTTCCATTCTCTACCACGAGACCATTAACGAAAAATCGGATTTCGGTTATATCCACTGCGTATTAGGAATATTACGGCTTTCGGTTGGTTTCACTTCCTTATCACGTTTACTCCCCAGGGAAAATATTTGGGTCGCTTTATAATTGTTCCGTTATGATCTTAATAAAACATTTCTCTTCTAGCATCAAGCATTAAACGATAAACCGTTTTTATGGCGCTGTATTTAAAGTGTTTTGTGCAAAAATGCAAAGCTCAATTTTCCTAATTGCTATTTAATTATAATTCTCTATTATTTTTTAGAAAAATTCATTTAAAATAATATCGTTCATGTTCATGAAAATTTCGTAATATTAAAAAGTGAAAAAAAATTCAAATAAAGTATGAAGCAGGAGGGGAAAAATGCGAATAATGTATTTACATGCACTCAACAGTATTTTAATAGTGCATATTTGCAGAATGCTAAAGGAAATAATAAAAAGTTTTCCCATTTCACCCTTACAAAAAAAAAAAGAAAATAAAACCTAAAATAAAAATAAAGTAAAAATAAAATTAATAAGTAAACGGAAAGTGAGAGGAAAAGCAAAAGATGGACGCGGACGCTGTGACACGAGAAACTCATCAATCAAAAAGAGCCTTAAAGGACTTTTGATTGATCGCATTTGTGCTCAGATATGTAAAACTTCTTCTCGGTGGTATGTGACGGAGGAACTGATGGAAATTTATACAGTTCCAAAATTTAGAAGACAGTCGCTTAGCTATATCCGTTCTAGTGGTGATTTCGCATTTTAAGCTCTGCCAATCCTTCGAATATCTCTTAATGGGAATGAATGAAATCAATGGAGTCAAGGGAATCAAGAGGGTGAAAGATAAACTAGCTAAATATTTGGTTTACTGCACTATAGATATATGTATGTAGTATTTCGTTTAGGTGGGTGCAGTGTGTGCTTATGCAGATAGAACCTGGACCACAGCAGCCGGAGTCATATTGATTCTGTTCCTGTTCCTGAGCCACTAGGTCAACAACTGAGATAGTCGACGACCTGAATCGAATTTTTTTTTCTATATTTACCTTGGTTTCTTTCTTTTTTTTTAATGTGTTTTTTTTATGTTGATTTTATGTAATTATTTTTTAAATAAATCAGTTGCGTTAGAAGTTTTATTTATTTAAATAAAAATATAATCGGTATAATTGAAAATAATTGGGAAGAAAAAATATATTAAATGGTTGAAAATTAAACGGACTGGAAGTCAGCGATAACTTCCAGCGATAAAAATTCCAAATGTAAATTTTTCGAAATATTTTTTTTTACAACTTGTACCGCTATTTTATTTTTTAATTAACAAAATTTCATA
>JASKGO010006562.1:0-31236 GCA_030556065.1 Holobus sp. GC000080
AAAAACACAAAAATTGTAGCTCCAGCTAAATTAATTCAGGAGTAATTAATTATTTTCTGACCGTTCGTCTTCACAAGTTTGGCAATAAAAAGTACTCTTAGTTATTTGTTTATAACTTCTAAAGGAATAAACCGATGTTAATGATGTTTTCACATAATTATTGCTAATTAAATTGCCTTTAATTATCTTAACCAATTGAAAAATTCGATGTAGTAAAACATTACTGGAAAATGAAAGAAAAAATAATACCGAATTATGTTATAATAAATAAAATAAACAGGTTTAAAAAAAGTATTGCTCATTTATTTTGAATCATTTATGTAAAAGGATATTTAATGTAAAGTCAACATTATCCTAAAACAAGGGCCAAAAGAGCCATTCGGACAAACATTCCACATTCAGCTTGTCTAAAATACGCAGCCCTCGGATCCGAGTCGAAATCTGGGCTAATTTCATTGAGCCTTGGCAAGGGATGCAAAACGACCATTTTCTTTTTGGCATAGGTCATTAAATGCGGCGTCACAATAAACTGTCCAAATGCCTAAAACAGAAATAAATTAGTAATAGAACGCTGTAATGATAATTAGAAAAAAGAGAATAGTACTTCCTGGTACTCCTTTTCATTTTCGAAACGTTCCCTTTGAATTCTGGTCATGTAAAGAACATCAGAATCGGGCAAAGCAGTCTCTAAGCTAGAAAACTCTTCCTGTTGGATACCTTTCGACTTTACAAACTGTACAATGTGCTGAGGCATTTTCAAATTTGCCGGACTCACGTAACGCAATTGTACATTGTAAAGAGTTAGCAGTCTAGCCAAAGAATGGACAGTCCTGCCATGCTTCAAATCGCCAACCAAAGTTATGGTCAAGCCATTAACGGTACCAATTTCTTCGCGAATTGTGAAGATGTCCAGAAGGGCTTGCGTAGGGTGCTCGCCAACACCATCGCCAGCATTAATAAGGGGTTTCCGGCAATGATGGGACGCTTGGAGGACACATCCTGGCGTTGGATGCCTTAATACCACCACGTCTGAGTAGCTAGCCATGACCTCCACTGAGTCCTCAAGAGATTCGCCTTTCTTCACCGAAGAACTGCTATTGTCCATGTAAATTACCCGGCCCCCTAATCTTTGCATAGCTGCCGAAAAACTGCAGCTGGTGCGAGTACTAACTTCGTAGAAGACCGAAGCCATGATTTTCCCTCGGAGGATATAGTCCAAAGGCCTGTCCTTGGCAACGTACACTCTAAATGTTTGAGCTAAATTAAAAATATCATTTAGCTGTTCTTTATTGAACATGTCAACGCTAATTATATGCTTTCCGGCCAATCCATGCAGATTCCCATGAGCTGGTGCCGCAATCTCTGAGAAACTTTCAGTGCGGACCCTACCAGCTGCAGGAGGCAATGGAGAAACATTGCTAAGACGCAAATCTGATGCACCTTCATGGAAATGAACCTTAGTAGGTTCAGCAAGCAATTTGTTGAAGATTTCATTTGTTTGTCCATCATCATAATGTTGACTAGGCATAGGTGAAGAACTCCTTTCCATAGCAGATGAGGGTCTTCCATCCAAAACTGCAATTTTGCGCGACTCCCATTCCCGAACATTTTGCCCAAATCCAGGATTTATTAGGACCTTTCCTTCAACATAAGCAACCTCTCCTCGGAGGACTACTCTGTGAATGGCCCCCCGTACTTTCATACCAGCAAAAGGTGTCCATTTAGATTTGCTATAAGTCATAGCACTAGGTATGACCCATTCTTCATCCATGTCAACTTCCACATAAGTATTGGGCTGATCAGGCAAATTAAAAATACGTTTCGGATTCTTATGGAATTTATTAATGATGTCTTCCATTGTTAAACGCCCATCATGAACCGCTGTTAGTAAAAGCGGCAAAATTGTTTCCAATCCAGGAAAACCTGGCGGTGGTTTTTCACCGTTTTTCTCTTCTAAAGTATGAGGTGCATGATCAGTGGCAAAACAATCAATAACATGTAGATTATCCCAAAGAGCTTGTTGGTCTTCAGGCGTTGGTAAAATGGGCCTTACTTCGCTCTTCCCAAATCCCAAACGATCAATATCTTTGGTAGATAGGAACAAATGATGTGGACAAACTTCGCAAGTAACTTTAAGCCCTTTCTCCTTTGCGGCCTTAATTATTTGAATCTCTTCTTTGCGCGCAACATGGCAAATATGAATGGGCCTATTATGCAAATTGGCCAGAAGAAGTATAGCAGCAGTGGTCTGGCTTTCAGCATGAACGCAAAGAGGAGACCTTTTGGGCCAACTGGCCAAATGTTTAGACCAAACAGTCAAATCGTTTAATTTTAGCGTGGAAAATGTTTCGTTGAGATACATTTTCAATCCGGCAGCCTCTAGGGCCAAATCTGGTACCGTGGAGTAATTAGTTTCGGTAGCTCCTAAATACAAAGCATAGTCACATCTGGCTTTAGCTTTAGCGCATTTTTTCACAAGTAGAAAAGTCTCTTCGTCAACAATGGAAGGATTGGTGTTGGGCATGGCACAGATCATTGTGACGCCTCCTGCTAAGGCTGCCGCTGTACAAGTATCAAAATCTTCTTTATATGTGGCACCAGGTTCTCTTACGTGGACGTGGGTATCAATAAATCCTGGTAGTTTTATCAATTGGCGCGAAGTGATGCAATCACAATGGGTTTTCATTTGGGGTGCCTTTTTGCCAATCCTTCTTAGGGCTTCGACCAACAATTTGGTGCATTTTACATCGGTTACTAATGGCACTGAATAATCAATGGCCAAACGTCGGGTCCTATAGCCATGGGTCATGAAAGAAGACACTCTTCTGGCTCCACCATTCCTCATGGGTAGATTTATCACCAGGTCGAATTGTTTTTCCGCTAGGAATTCGGCCAAAGGTTTTAATTCACCTCGACTGGTGATATCATCGATTTTATCAAAAGTCCATTGAACGGATTCCACCTAAATATTAATAGATTAGATTATCTAAATCCCAATTGGATTTTTTAATCCCAATTTTTAGATTATTTTTATTAATTATGATTAATACAATGGGTATTTCAGTTAATAAATAGATTAGTTGCAATGGGTTTGCGAAAAAGCAAGGATCGTTTAGATCCTTTGGAAAATATATCAGTTGAAGTTGCAAATGAAGAACAGCTAAAAACTATTGAAGATTCAGAAGAGGTATCTCTTTTAAAAATTGAGTTTCATCATAACTTGGAAGAATTTCTTTTGAATCAATTAGTTTTTGGTGTGTTGCACCAGGAAATTCCTGATCAGGAACTGTGAGACTTTGATAGTGAGAATTTATTTAGTTGTTGGTTCAAAAATTAATAATTTTAGGGAATTATCAAATTTGGAAATTGCAAAAGATGAAGTTTTTACAACTCATTGGCATCCTGATGTTAAATTAGAGCAAGCCAATGAAATTTACAAATTTGATAATGGAAAAAAGGAAGAAAATCTATTTACCAGTAGAGTTTTCCTACAGAACAATTCAGTAAATATTGCTGCAAATTGCAAAAATGAAACTTCAAACAAACTTTCTGTTGATATTACACCAGTGATTATTTCAGGTGAGAAATAAAGCCCTAAAATTTGGAATTAATTAATTTACTAATTGCAAAAACGTTTCCAAAGGATATGTTAAATTTAGATATGTGGAAAATAAGTCATTTGAAGAAATTTTAAACACTGGTTTACCACCATATGGAACAAAACTAAAGTTTATCACAACCCTAACAAAAATTAGATGTGAATATTATTTAAACCACAAGAAATTCCTGCAGGAATTTTCAGAAGTTTGGCCCGACCTGATAAGCAATTCAAAATTTATTAATCAACATTTAGAAAAAGGCTATATACATTTGGAAAATTCCCTGAATGAATTATATGATGTATATCCATCAATAAAAATTCCTTGGACAAAATCGGAAGATTTCAAACAGCAAGTGAAACAATTTCGGAAGTTATCCAACGATATGAATAAGAATTTATATACTTGGCCAACAAATGCTATGGTTGAAGATTTAGCAGAAATGCCATGCTTGGCATTAGCCAGAGGATCATTGGTTTCAAATGAATCAACGGTTCGGCAAAATTTAGATTGGGAAGTCTCCTATCCCCTTCAAGAAGAATACTTGCAAAATTCCTTAACGCAAAGTCATATGAAAGTTTTGATTGGACTTATGTTGCTTCATAAATCTTTTGTGGAATCAAAAACTAAATTAGAAGGTTTAACTGGAAGACATTTGGTAACTGCTTTATTTTGGAACCTCCACGAATCTGTTTTAATGGATGAGACTCGTTTGGGAAGAAGAATTTTGGAAGTAGTCACAAAATTATGCAATGAAATTGGAAAAGAAGAACTTTTGGATTTCTTCGATAATTCTTACAATTTGTTTGATTCCCTTGATTCTTCTAAATTGCGCTTAGCATTGGGGGCCTTCTGTAAAATTAGGAATTCCCCATTTGTTTATTTCTTATCAGCTTTCAGAAATTTAACAGTGAAGAACCAGTTAAGTCAAATGGATTTCAAAAAACTATACCAAATTTTAAATGGAAACATTGACACCAAAAATTCACAAGAAAATTCAGTTGAAGAAGCTGAAGATTATATAAATTATACAATTGGATTTGTAAGGAGTCCTGCAGAAATTATTTAAATTAATTAACATTGGAAATTTTAGGAAATATTTGAGGAAAACTGTTTGGAAAAAGAAATTAACGTTTTGGAAAGAAACCACAATTTGCTAAAGTTCTTTTTGGACCACTTTCTAACATTAGCTGAAGAGTTCATCAAGTTGAAGAAGGAAAAGCAAGCCTTTTTGTACTTAAATCATTGCGATAACTTAAAAGAACTGTTTGATATATTGTTTAAAGCAGATAAGGATAAATACCAAGAAGTTATTAAAGATTTGCGCACCAAATTACCTAAACAAATTGATTCAAATGATAAGGAACAACTCGTAAAACTCGTAAAAGAGTATCTTTTGGAAACTAATAACTAGTCTTATCAATTGAAAAAAAAAATTAGTAATTAGTAAATTTTGTACTTACATCAACTCCATGTTCATTATAAAAATCAGCAGTACCTAAACTGGCATATAACTTGTAACCCATCTTCTGTAGGGCCCTCATACTAGGTACCAGTTCCATTTTATGCTGAAAAAAATTCAGATTAATAAATTATTCAATTTTTATTTAAATATATTTTTTTTCAAAACCTTGAAGCTTCCAATCGACAGCAAAATTGATTTTTTAGGAATGGAAAACCCGGTGCTCATCATAGCTTTCAAATAGGCTTCGTAGCGATTATCGCCAAAGCAGGCAACTTCACCAGTTGAAGCCATTTCCACCCCCAACATAAAATCAGCACCCGCCAATCTGGAGAAGGAAAACTGGGGAACTTTTACACCAACTTTGCCGCAACCACTGAGGACATCAACAGGTTCCACAATCTCTCCAACTATGACCCTGGTGGCCATAGCCACGAAATCATGATCCAGAGTCTTGGAAACAAATGGAAACGACCGGGAAACGCGCACATTGCATTCAATCACTTTCAGATCATTGTCTTTAGCTATGAGTTGCATATTAAAAGGCCCTGTCACTTCCAAATTGGCAGCAATCGCTTTGCAAATCTGTTTGATCTTCATCAAAGTTTGCGCATTGATATCTTGAGGTGGAGTTACTAAAGTGGCATCACCGGAGTGAACTCCGGCATTTTCAACGTGCTCCGAAACGGCCATACAAAGAATTACTCCATCGCAAGCAACAGCATCAACGTCAATTTCTTTGGATTCCAAAATAAATTTTGAGATGACCACAGGGTGTTCCTTGCTGACATCACTGGCGGCATTCAAATAGGTTTCCAAATCTTGATTAGAATGGGCCACATTCATGGCAGCACCACTGAGCACATAGGAAGGGCGTACCAGACATGGATAGCCGACTTCTTCGCAAAATTCAATAGCTGATTTAAGATTGGTCAATTCTTTCCATCTGGGTTGAAGGATTCCAATTCTGTCTAACATTCTGGAAAATTTGAAGCGGTTTTCAGCACCGTCAATGCTATCAGGGGATGTTCCCAAAATTCTTGCTTGTTGTCTGTGGAGATCCATGGCTATGTTATTGGGCAATTGGCCGCCCATACAAAGAATTATACCAGTTGGATTTTCCAAATTGTAAATGTCCATTACAACTTCAAAAGAGATCTCTTCAAAATACAGTCTATCAGACATATCGTAATCGGTACTAACAGTTTCAGGATTATAATTAATCATGATGGTTTTCTTGTTTAACTTTCGAAGTTCCCTAAGACATCCAACAGCGCAAGAATCAAACTCCACCGAACTTCCAATTCGGTAAACTCCTGATCCCAAAACCATTATGAGTTCCTGATTAAAATCTAAATCATGACTATCAGCATTATAAGTCAAGTAGAGATAATTGGTGGTAGCCGGCCATTCCGCAGCAACAGTATCAATTTGTTTAACAAAAGGAGTAAATCCGAAGCCCTGGCGACTTTTCCTTACTGCCAATTCAGTACTTTTAACAGCAACAGCTATCTGCGTATCACTGAAGCCCAATTGTTTGGCTTGCAGTAAAATTTTTGAAGACAATGTAGTTTGTTCCATTGTCTCCATGCAAGAATAAAAATCAATGATATGCTTCATTTTCTGCAAAAACCATCGATCAATTTTAGTTAAATCGTGCAGTTTATCTACTGAATATCCGTTTTTCAGAGCTGCCGCCACAACAAACATCCTCTTATCAGTGGGTTCCTGCAATTCCTTGTCGTCTACACTCTTCAAGTATGGGTCAAATCCCATCACGCATTCGTCAACCATTCTTAGAGCTTTCTGGAACGCTTCTTCAAATTTCCTTCCGATTGCCATAACTTCTCCTACACTTTTCATTGAGCTACCAATTTTGGTGCTGACCCTAGTGAACTTACTAAGGTCCCAACGAGGAATTTTTACAACGCAGTAATCTAAACTTGGCTCAAAGCAAGCTGTTGTTACTCCAGTCACTGAATTTTTGATTTCTGGTAAAGACACCCCAAGGGCTAATTTCGCAGCTACATATGCCAAGGGGTAGCCTGTAGCTTTGGAAGCAAGAGCAGAACTCCTTGATAATCTAGCGTTTACTTCAATAATATAATACTCTTCGGCATGTGGATTCAAAGCGTATTGAATATTACATTCTCCAACTACTCCAAAATGTCTGATAACATTTATAGCGGTAGTCCGGAGCAGATTATACTCCCTGTTAGATAGGGTCTGACTGGGGGCCACAACAATGCTTTCCCCAGTGTGTATTCCCAACGGATCAACGTTTTCCATATTGCAAACCGTGATGCAATTATCAAAAGCATCCCTTACCACTTCATATTCAACTTCTTTCCACCCTTTTAGCGATTTATCAATTATCAATTGATTGGAATGCGCTAAGGCTTGTTGCGCCAAAGATCTTAGTTCTTCTTCAGTATTAGCAAAACCAGATCCTAAACCTCCTAAAGAGAAAGCAGCCCTAGCCATCACAGGGTACCCTAATTGTTCAGCAGCATCCAAAGCTTCTTGGACAGAATAAGCTGCCAAACTGGGAGCTACCTTTTCGCCAATGCTGGAAATTCTTTCGCTGAATATTTGCCGATCTTCTGTATCGATTATAGCTTCAATGGGGGTGCCCAAAATTTTCACGCCATATTTTTCGAAAACACCAGCCCTTTGTAGTTCCACACCGCAATTAAGACCAGTTTGACCACCGAAAGTTAACAGGACTCCGCCGGGGCGTTCAGATTTTATGACTTGTTCAACATATTCGGGAACTAGTGGTAGAAAATATACCTTATCAGCTAATCCTTTGGAAGTTTGCACTGTGGCAATGTTTGGATTGATAAGAACAGTTTGAATATTTTCCTCTTGGAGCGCTTTGATAGCTTGGGAACCAGAATAATCGAATTCTCCTGCTTGTCCTATACTTAGACCTCCTGAACCAATGATAAGAACTTTTTTGGGAACGTTTTCCAAAACTTTTCCGTTATTAAATTTCAATTTTTGCGTTATAAGTTCCTTGATGGTTTTTTCTTGGGGCTTACAACTTTCTAAAAAGACATCAAAAAGTTTTTCCAAATCTTCAGGTCCTGCTACATGTTCCGGATGAAACTGTACACTGAAATAAGGCAAAGAAGAATGAACAATTCCCTCATTGGTCTTATCATTAGCATTTGTGAAGAGTTCCTCCCATTTTTCCGGTAAAGATTCGGGATTTATAACAAACCCATGGTTTTGGGAAGTCATATAACATCTATTGGTTCCATGGTGGATACAAGGCTGATTATGACCTCTATTACCATAGCTAATTAATAAAAAAAGTTATTTATAATTCTTTTTTTGAAGTATTTTTTTGAAACAGACCTCATTTTAGAACTTGAACATCCAATAGCCAAAGAAAGCAACTGATGCCCTAAACAAATTCCAAAAATAGCCTTTTTGGTATTGCCTTTGATGATGGTTCTAATGGATTCAATGGTTTTGTCACAAAATTCTGGATTACCAGGACCGTTACTCAAAAATAGCCCATCGTATCGATCCATTGAAACGTCGTAGTCCCAAGGAACAACGTCAACCCTTGCATTTCTTTTTAAAAAACATCTTATTTGGTTGTATTTAAGGCCGCAATCAATTGCGCAAATTTTTGGATGGCCCCCAGGATTAAAAGTGCGCACTTTCTACAATTATTTTAATTAAAATTAATTTATTTTACTAAAAAAAAAATAAAGTAAAGTACCTTAGTTGAAACTTCAGCAACTAAATTACGCAAATTTGGATCTAGAATAGGGCGATCCATTTTTACAGGCAAAGAATAAGTGATGCGCCCCAAAATTGATCCCTTCTCCCGGATTTTCTTCGTGATGGCTCTGGTATCAATTCCCTGTATTCCAGGAACTTTTTGTTCCTTCATCCATTGCGACAATGTTTTAGAATTACGCCAATGACTGGGATAGTCGCAATGTTCCCCAACGACCAAACCGGCAGCCCAAATTCGATCAGATTCGAAAAAACTATAAATTCAGAAATCAAATCATTTGAAAAAAAAACCGTAATAATAATAAATGCTACAAGGGCAATCCATTTTCATCATTTTTCTCCTCTGGAACACCATAATTTCCAATCAGGGGGTACGTCAAGACCAGAATCTGAGCATGGTAGCTGGGATCCGTTAGAGATTCCGGGTAACCGACCATACCAGTTTGAAAAACTGAAAGTTTCCAGTTTTTGATAACAGAAAATATTTTTAAAAAGTGTGGTAAACTTCTATGCAACCAAATCATCTTTATTTATCAAGGACACAGAATGGGGAGCTGTGGAACTCCAAAACATGGCTTCAACCACGTGTTGTTAGCAATGGGCCTCTTACCGATTTCTCCATCGCTTTCCTTTCTATCTCCAAATGATTCCCCTTGCAGAACCGTCCCATCTTCGAAAACTAGAAAACAAGGCTCGTTTGGGTCTTTCATTTCGGGCTCTAACAGGCTATTGCTTCCTAAAAGACACGATAAGAAAAAAGAATGCAACCTTTGCCGCTAGCAAAAGCAATCAACTGATTTATGACGTCGAAAATTCAAACCATGCGTACTCCTAACTGTCCCATTCGTCCCATATAACCGGTTCGGAGCTTATAAAGCTGCATTACCTCCTCCTTATTCCTCATTTATTTGAATTTCTTAAAAACCTTTAAAATTCCAAGAAGAAAATCCCTTATCTCAAGATAACAAGGTCTTAGCATCTCATTTTAACTGAAATTTATTATGTACACTTAATTAGCAATAAATATTATTTCTCTTTAAAATTAAAAAGCAAGAATATGCAAAAAAATGTGTCTCTAATAAACAATTTATTACTCAATGCAATAACGCTTTAAATAGATCCTTAAATTACAAATTACAAGAGACTAGGGAATATTACTAAGACCTCATTTCTTGCTTTCTTTTCTTTTTTGAAGGATGTATGATGTGTAAAGTTTCGTGACGTCAGTCAACAGAAACTGCTTTATCTACTTAATTTTAAAAACGCTTTGATTTTTTTTTACAGGTACATCAAGCCGCTAGAAGTGGCATAAGCCATCAGAGTGTGAGCAGCCTGCTGCGTTTCCAAAAGTATCCTGGTTTCGTTCATCCACTGGCCCGCGATGGACCTGGGGGCCCCCGTCAGAAGGTTCATGTACTTTAACGCTTGCATAAAGTCGCCCCTGTCCAGCCAATACCTAAAAAAACAACCGATTAATTTAATTCAGTAATATAAAACTGATATTTTCGATTAAAAAATCAATCCACCTGGCTCTTTGCAAAATGTCGTTGGTACTTAATTTAGAGAAATCAACTTTTTCGTCGTTGAGTTCAGCATAGGGAATCGGATTGTTGGCATTGAACAGTAAAAACGATTGCAAATAAGACAGGAAGTACATATGCAAAGGGCCACCCTTTTCCGGCAGTAGAGACAAACTCTTTGCCACTTTTTCCACATTTAGGAAACGCTCACGCAATACGTCTTCAGCATAGACACCCCGTTGCTTAGCTTCTTCAGGTATGGCATCCACAACTACAGTTACTAATTCATCCTTTCCTAAAAACCAGTAAAATAAAATAAAATAATTATTCCGCTGGAAAAAAAACAATTCAATAATAAATAAAAAATTACCAGCAGATTTAACAATTGCAGTAATTTCCTCAGACAATGGTTTCAACTGATCTTGTTTGCTCCTACTTAACTTGCTAGCTTTCACAGCTTTTATCAAAGACTGACATGCATTCCATAAAACTTGAGCTTGTTTTGCCGATTTATCTGACTCGGTTCTTGCTGAAAATAAAATGCAATCTTAGAAAAACTAATCAAAAATTCAAAAAGCAATTTTCAACAAAATTTTCAATTTTGAAAAAAAAAATTAAACACAAAAAATCTACCTGAATCACGATCTGCAGCATGTAAGCAAACAAATTACCTATTAAATTTCCCATTAAATGTGCACAAAAAGACATTTTAAATACCAAAAAGATAAAAAAATAAAATATAAAATAAATCATTATTCAAACTGACAAAAATGCAAGTCAATTAAAATATATGTCACCAACTAGTTACTAGATAATTAAAAATTAATTTAAAAAAAATACCTTTAAGAGCCTGTTCCAATCCACGGAGCCTTCCCACCATTGCCGACACTTGCAACTTGTACTTCGTTCTTTCCATCTGCATTTCTTCATCAAATTTGCGACTTAAATCGCGTGATACTTCCATTTCCGTGGTCTTGATGGCATCTTCCAGATGGTCGCTAAATGCTTCCGACTGGACTTTCAGTTTATGTCTCAATTCACCTTCTGATTGATGGCGCAATTCCAAACACTAAAAAATCATTTCTTTAATTTCTTTTCAACGGAAAACCAAAAATAAAATGATGGTAGAGTACCTTTTTATTGTGTTCTTCCTCCCAACAACGTTTTTCCTTCTCCAGCTGTTGGCAAATTTGTTCTCGGGTTAATTCCTCAACATTGCCAGTCTTTTTAGCCCTTTCCAAAGCATCTTTAAGTCGTTCGTTACCAATGGTGTCCTTTTTATTTAGCTCTTTTTGCAAGTACAATACTTTGGATAAAGCATGCAGTACAAACAAATCCAAATCAGCATTATCAATTTCTATTTCCTTATTTTTTAAATTAATTTTGGGAAACAGTGCTTCTAATTCCTCATTAAAATGCTGTCTAGCTTCTTCAACCTAAAATTTTAAATGAATTTAAAATTCCCAGAGGGTTAAAATTAATTGATTTTTTTGTAAAGAAATTAATAACAAAGTGGTACCTTTTTCCAGTACTTTTCAGTGATATTAGACTGCTTCATTTGCTGGTCCATCTGACGCTTTGCTTCCATCAAATCCATTTGGATTCTGTTCATATTTTCCTTTACCTGCGCCACTGAAGCTTGGGGAGCATTTATCTGACTCATCAGGACACTCTTCAAATCCTTAATAAGACAATTAGTCTCACCATAACAACGCTCTGCTTCGCTTATCACTCGGTTCTTCTCAAGAGTCTTCAGCTTTAAACCTTTCCATATTTCGGGATCAATATTCTCCACACTTTCCTCCACAATTATGGCAATATCATTGTTGTAATTTTCCAGGGCACATTTGGACTTGTTGAAAGCACTAATGGCACAAGCTGCACTCTCAGCAAGCTTGCCTTCAATTTCAGCTATTCTCTCCACAGGACTTACTTCATGTTCTGTCTTCACTTTCCCCACAACTTTTGTCTCCTCTTCCTTTACTCCTGCTGCTTTTTCCGTTACTCTAATCTCTGTAAAACTTTCAGGTTGCTTTACACTTCTAGCAAGCTCATCCATTACAGGTGCAGGTGCTTGATAACTAATTGGACTTTCAACAGACACCTCTGATTTCCTATAGACCTTCCCTTTACTGTCCTCAACTTTCTTCTTTATATTTTCATCCTCTTCATAGAAAACAAATTTGATGAAATCATCGGTAATAGGCAGTTGTTCCTTAAGCCATGACCGGAAATTCGGGTCGTATTTGGCATATCCTATGGTGATTCCAGTGGCCAAAGCAACAGCTCCAAGGGTCCATTTGCCAAATGAGCCTCCGCCACCACCTTTTGGAGGAGCACAATCATCTGCTTTGCCTGTTGAATACTGTGCCCTTTTGCTGCCCAGGTTTTGGTTTAGCTAGAAATTAGCAATTGTATGTTAGTAAAAGCCTTGAAAATACCATAAATAATGTTTTTTTTTAGAGACAACAATCTTAGGTTAGATGACATAACAAGTGAATTTTTTTAAATTCAACTTTTTACCTTTTGTGAATTTATTAATGCCTTTCTACTGCTGATTTTCCGGGCAATTCTGAACATCGTGGCGGGTTTTCAATTAATTGGCCTAAATTGGGGCACAGCTACCACTGGAAAATTCGGCAAATGAGCACCGTTTGGAACGCAGCACAACACGTAAGAGCTGTCAATTTTCGCACTTTTCGTGGAAACGTTTCGTTAAAAAGATGCTGCGTTTATTAATTAATAGAGGTGAGTTTTTAATGCAATTATGAAAACAGAATACAGGGATTTGGACGTCAAATAATTATACAATAAATCTAAATTATTACGTTTGTTTCTGTTCATTATTGATGGCAAACGCCAAAGGTTTCTATAGAAGATAAGGTTAAGAAGAAATTGTTTTTTATTTAATTTAATAGTCAATTAAGCATTTACTTCAATAACTTTTAAATAAATAATTAATTTGAAGGGCTCACCAAATGTTTCAGTTGTTCCAGAGGTTCAGAAACAGTGTAGACCCACACTGATTCAAAATGGTATCAAATGGGGCCCAAAAATACCCAGTGGAAGTCCTGCTAATTTTTCCACTCTTTGCAATCAACCACTGACCCCTCTGCTAAGCAATATAAAAGTGCAAGAGATCTCTAAAGATATATCTCGTGGTGTGACAAAGTTTTCCCTTGGTAAAGGCAAGCGAAAGAGTGTGAAAGTAGTCTTGAAAAAATTCTACAGACTCAACTGGGGCATCTGGATACACGCAAAATGTGGCCGCACAAAGAAACTGTGGAAGAAGCACGCAGCCAGGAAACGCCGTTTAAACCAGCACGTTTTCTGTAATGCAACTCAAGCCACTTTGTTGGATAAAATGGTGATGCCTTTTTGGAAAAAGCCCAAATATTACGTGGAAGATCCGTACGAACCTTATCATACAAGAGAAGAATTTCGGTTTACTTATCAAAAACCTAGACCTTATATACCTCCTGAATAACTCCATTAAAAAGTATTGCTTTTTGTTTATAAAAAATATAGTTTCTTGATAATAAAAGGGCATTTTATGCAACAGTAGTTATCAGTTTTCCGATTCCTTCAATTTCGCTTTCAATTGTGTCGCCAGGCTTGAGGAATTCCTGAGGTTTCGCGAAATATCCAACTCCTGCTGGTGTTCCAGTCAATATGATATCTCCAGGAAACAAAGTCATGATCCTGGAATGTTAAAATTAGTTTCCAAGTAAAAACTAAAGTTTTAAAATACAAACTGCGACAAATAAGAGACTAAAAAGTCCACTTTGAACAATAATTCGGACGTATTTCCGCACTGCTTAAGGGAATTGTTCACCGTGCAGGATATTTTCAAATCATCAGGATTTAAACACTCCTTGGTTACTACACAAGGACCTAGGGGACAAAAAGTATCCATAGATTTACCCAAAAGAAATTGACGACCATTTCTGCGAATCTGCCAGTCTCTTGAACTGATATCCTGAGCAATTGTATAGCCAAAAACATGGTCCATTGCTTTATCTAAAGGAATTGCTTTTCCCTGCTTGCCAATAACCACAGCAAGCTCCACTTCCCAATCAACACTCTGCAAACATCAATTAGCTACAACTATTACCCATCAGTAAATACCTACATTGGTAATTGGAGGTATTTTCACTTCATCGAAAGGCCCTATGATTGTACTGGAAAACTTACTGAAAAACATTGGTTCTTTTGGCGGCTTTATGTTTTGTTCTTCGCAGTGTCCGGCATAGTTTAGTCCAACACAAGCCACTTTATCCGGTTTCGTAATTGGAGCCAAAAACTTCACTTCTTTTGGATTTACAGTCGATTTTCCAGCAGCAATAATCCTGCGAACAAAATCAAAACAATAAATCAGCTACTAGTGGCAGCCATGATTGTTTTCTGTGCTCTCATTGGCTGAGCGCGTCGGCCATCATGAATTTCCCCAACAAGCGCTCCGATTGGCTGAAAGCGAATGTAGATCAGTGGGTAACCCTGCGGAATTCCGGCTGGGTCACCATAGCAACGGGAATCCCCTTGCAACAGGTGGTTATGCATTGCAATTTAAAAACCCGCAAATTAATGAAGGAAATCAAGTGGTTAAATGCATTAAACGATGCTTAAAAGCAATGCAACATGTAAATTAGATATATAACCTATATGAAAACATAAAAACAACAAACCTTTTGGCTTTTTCCAAAGCTGTCGGTCCGGCCTTTAAGAACTTGACTAGAGAGTTGGGAATTGAAGAATCGACGGCACTTATATCGATTATGTCCCCGTTGAAGCAGATCTGTGCGCCAAGACGTTGAGGGCCTCCATTTTTCGATTGGAACTGCACGAAACGCGTGAAATTTCCTTGGGAAAGAGTGAAATTCCGCAATTGTTTAGCAGGTCCATTGGTCGCGCTCTTCAGCAGTACCGAACGTGCCATAAAGAGCAACATATTTACAAACAAATAGACAGCAATTAGGTATTCACCACAGAGCTGAGCACGTTCGTTGATATTTAATAGACGTGCGTGAAACGTGTGCTGCTTTCGAAAGGGCTATCACTGCCAAACCGGTTTTTCCTTTAAGTAATTCGTAATTCAGTTCCTGGAAGTCTGTACGTGGTACGTGAGAACAATTCAAAATAATGAACTAATTCGGCCTTTCCAGGGGACCACCACAGTTCGGTATTAATACAAAAACAGATAGCGTCATGTTATCGGCTTCGAGTAATGTCGTCAAGGCTACAACGTTTCGACACGCAATGCACCGTTAAATAATTCAATTAAATAAGTTAATAAACACGAAACAAGTTTTACGTCTAAATTCAAGAATGTTAAATGGCATTTTGCAATATTGTAAAGCATTTAAATGATTCAAACTTTGAAAATCTCAAACAAACACTGAAAACAAAAACAATTAGAATTTATTCAGTGCTTTTATTTATATACTTTTCGTAAATAAATGCAACAATATTCGTCATATTAGCAATAATGAAGCTTACAAATCGAAAATTGTGAGCTCGTTGTTAAAAATCATTATGTAACATCGAAATTTACAATTAATAAATCATTGAAAATCGCAAGGTTGCTGCTGCCTTGCGTTCGCAAAAAGAAAATACAAAATATATGACTTTTTATCAGCCAAATTCATAACAACAATATATATAAATATCATATCTATTAACAAAAACAATTAATTACCTAATTAAGTATGTACCTAGAGACGAACCGAAAAACTCGAAAGATAAACGAAAATAATAAACGAAAAAGAACAAAAAAAGGCACTTACGTGAAATTGACAAATTCAAATATTCAAACCGCGAGCAGTAAACATTTTCAACTGCTGATCGAGTCTTTGGTTTTGCGTAAACAAATAAGAGTTCTCTACGTACAGCTCCTTGACCAATTTATCGCCTCTGGCTAAACGTTCCTGTTGTTCTTGCACGAAGCGCATCTGTTGCTGCAGTTTCTCCTCGCAAATCTTCGCGTACTGCTCCATTTCCGCCTTTTCCGCATTATGAATGTACCAGTAATCTAAACAACAACGAAAAAATGTTGTAAATAATAAATGACTGAAGTAAAAAGAGAATACTTACGTTGAAACAGTTGCTCGTCGTAACGCTGCTGTTCTCTGAGACGCATCTGCAAACTTTTGCACCGCTTCTGGAGATAATCCACTTTACATTTGAGACTATGCACCTCATTCTGTTGGCTTTTACTTTGCTGCATTTCGCTGCTGTTGTTTTCATTATGTCCATCGCTGCTGTCGCTTTGAACTTCGTTTTTAGTTAGATTCCTATTAAGGGCGCGCAGTCTTTGCCGGTTTTTCCGCTGCTTAATAGGCATCTGAAGAGTTTTAGGCGTGGAAAATGCAACTTCCAAAACATTTTCTTGCTGTTGCTTCAGAGGCTGACTCTGAAGAGAATTCCAAGCAGATTCATCGCTGTTTGAAGGAGTTGTTTCGTAGGAATACAAATTTGTGTTTTCCAACAAACGAATAGACAGCTTATCCTTAAATCCTTCGGTTTGTACCTCGCCATCTGCAACATCTTTAAATATTTTAGCTTCTAATTGCGTAATCAGCAACTGCTTTTCATCCACTTCTTTTAAAAGCTGCTCTTTGACGTCTTCATATTCGGCTTCCAAGTCCGTATATTGTTTTTCCAAAGCGGCTGTTTCCTCAATGGTAGACAATGCTTTATTTTCGCGCAAAAACTGCTCTTCGTAATCTTGTAATTTTGCAATGACTTCGTTGAGTTTCTCCGAACTTTGCAAGTGCTCCTGTTCGTAAATGCGGCGCTCCTCTTCCAATTTCTTCTGCCAGTAGTCTTCGCATTCGTCGTATTCGTCCTTTAAAAGCGTCAAAGCTTCTTCCAACTCTACGCATTTGTTTTGTAAGAAATTTTCTTTTTCTTCCACGGTAGATTTTCCACTAGGCTGTTTTAATAGTTTTTCAACCGCATATTCCAAATATTTAATGTATGATCTACAGTCATTTCCAAACTGAAAAAATAGATAAATTTAAAGCAAAACATTTTTAAATAAAAATTAAAAAGTTCTAATTACATTGTTCGTTTGGGGAACGTCAACGGCCTTTTTAATCAAGTCATTTAAAGCTGATATTTTCTCGGAAAAGTCATATTGATCAACGGCATGAGCCAAATCGGTTTGGTCCTGGAATTTCCTCATTTTTCCCAATCGGGGACTACCTGAGACTGGAAAAAATATTTCAATAACTAATATACTTAATATTAAATTTAAAACTACAAAAATAAATTACTTACTGGCACTATCGATTTCGAAATCATCCGAAGAAGACTCGTCGCTTCTTCTTTTGTTCGCATAAGCGATTCCTTCCAGTCCTAGGAAGCTTTCAAAGTCTGTGCTCTCTTTCTCGTTGTTTCGCTGTTTAATACAACTTAATTCTCGGTGTAACGACTCGATTTGACTAATCATTTCGTCGTTTTTGTCTTTAAGTTCGCTATTTTCCCGCTGCAGAATTTCTAATATGGCCACTTTACGTTCCAACTCCTCGAAGGCCTGCTTTTCGGCATCCAGGGCCTTCAGACGGTCGTCTTCTATGCATTTTTTCAGCTGCAATTTATCACTTTCCAGATCTACAATTTTCTTATTTAAATCCTGATTCTCGCTTTCGGCAACTTTGAGGGAATTCTGCGAGGACGATAAATTTTCCCGCAGTTTTTCCTCTTGCATCTCCAACTCTTTGATTTTCTCTTCGAGAGCATGATTCGATAGATTTAACTGCTCCTTTTCACTGGCGTACTGTACTTTAAGCTCCTTAGTTAATTCCGCATGTCTAAGCTCTAACTGTTTTATTTGCTTTTGAGTTTTCTCCTCCAACTTTGCAACATTTTCATCAACTTCTTGAGCTAGCAACGAACTTCTATTATTTGCTTCTGATATGTCAAACTTTAGTTTCTCTTTCTCTTCGCAAATCTGCTGCAGTATACTTTTAAGGCATTTAATTTCACACTGATACAGCGTTAGGAATGCTAACAGTAAGGCAACGGAAGGACTACAGCTATGACTTACTCTCAATTCGACCAAACCTTTTAATTCGCTTTCCAAAACTATTGAAAGTTTCTGCACATCGATTTTCGAACTGTTAAAACCCAATTCATTCAGCAGTGACTTCCCAGATGCAATTCCTGCGCTCTCCCAAAGATCGCTCAAAGTATTAGCATCGATAAAACCGGTGCCATCAGGTCCCAATTTGATTGTCTGCACAATCTTCGTATCGGCCAAATTAAGGACCACATTTTTAGGCCCCAAAGTGGACTGATTATTATTGTGATTACTGGTGGAATTCAAAAATTCGTTCCATGTGTCGTCCTGCTGTAACGCTTCCAAGAGCTCTTGGAAACTAATCTTGCGGTCGAAATCCAAAACTGATTTTGAATTCACGTGTTTCATCACACTATCGGCCAATTTATTTAGGCCAATAGCTTCGCACACCAAATTCAATTCGGCATGGTTTAAAAAACCGTCATCACCGACGCCTAATTTACGCCAGGCTTCCCTGAGCATTTCTTCAGTACACACATCATCAAATAGATCATTTTGAACATCGCCATCGGGGATACTAGGCACAGATGTGCATCGTTTTAAGGGATGTTTCTTACCATTAGGACTCTCACGTGTAGAATTCGACCGTTGAATATTTGGTGGTGAAGCAGGACTCTCTTCTATCCTGTCCACACGAGGTTTAGATCTCCTGCCATACTTTTTGCTGCCACATACATACTTAGGAGCAACCTCTCTCTCAGGGGACACATCTAAATCAGCAGTATTTTGCATATTACCTAGGACTCTAAGTAAGGCATCTTTGAATTGCATAAAGGTCACTCTGGTGTTCTCATCCACTAGCAGGATCTTCAGTAAATTATCATACTTGTCCTGCAGTTGCAATGTATTGCATAACTGACTCAAACCTTCTCTATCTAAGCTGCCAATGTTATCAGGATCATAGTGGGCAAAAACCTTAAACAGTTCTTGCTCGTAGGGATCTAATGGACAGTGTTCCATAATTCAAAGCAACCTGTCATCAAGACAAAACAGCACTTATTGTATTGAATCAGTTATCTAATATAATTATGCATGTTTTCCTGTAGTTATTTGTGTTTCATTATGCAGAAATCAGTGAATGGAAAGTTACACATGACTTGGAAAAAAATGCAAATGAAAACTACTCACCATTTAACACTGAGTAAGACTACGACTAAAGGGGGTGCAAAATTAAATGCTGGGGTACATTTTTGCTTAATCAATGTCTCGGATCGATAAATTAAAGTGCTTCTAACGGGAACTTCATCAACTTTTCTTCCAGTGCACCACAATCACAACATCACGAACCTTCAATGTCAGCTTGAGGTTATTGTCCTTCGTCCTGCTGACAGAAGTCAAAAAACTATTGCGCCCTCTATAATATTAAATACATTAAATATAACCTTTGAAAAATATTTAAAAACAATTTAATTGTTTCCCAAAATGCTTCCTCCTGCATCAGGAACTGGTCAGTTCTTGGAACACACAAGAAAAGTCATTAGATTTGCACGAAAAGGATGCACAAACAGGCCTTTTTTCCACATTGTAATAGCAGAGGTATGCTTACTGATACAACATTTAACATTCCATAAAAGCAAACTATTTTTACTACTTACAGAGCATTAAAAGCCAAGAAGACACTGTTATTGAACAAGTGGGCTCCTATGATCCTTTGGCAAACTCCCATGATGAGCAGTTATGTTCTATGAACATTGAGCGAATCAGACATTGGCTTGGTAGAGGTGCTGATGTTTCCAGACCAGTTGCACAGTTATTCGGTACTATATTCTTATTTTCTAACAAGAATATATCAATTTATAGTTGTATTTATAAATTACAGGCCTTTCCGGACTGTTTCCTGTACATCCCACAAGTTACATGACTGCTTGGAGAAACAGAGAGACTTTGGAAAAGAAAACTCAAGAGGAAAAAGCAGAAACCAAAGAAGCATAAATTGTTAATTAATTAGTTAGTTCTTTGTAGAATGTTCACAATAAATACAAATATTAACTTAAAAACGAATTTTCTTAAACAATAAGTCTAAAACAAAAGCGAAACGATAACAAACGATCTCATTGGCTGAGCAGGTCGGCCATCATGAATTTCTGTAACAAGCGCTCCGATTGGCTGAACGAGAATGTAGGGCAATGGGTAACACGTGCGTTACCGAGACGTGGGGATCCCTGACAACGGGAATTCCCTAGCAACGGGAATCTCCTTGCAACAGGTGGTAATTATGCAATGCAAAATATAATATAATTAGTATTTAATAAAGAAGATCATTTATTAATATGGTTTATAAGCAATTAAATGAAATTAATTTACAATTTATATGAAAAGGTACCTGAAAGCAAACCTTTGGCTAGGGAAAAAAGTAAAAACAAACATCAAAAGAACAGTGCAAACAAGTCAAACCAAACAAAAATTAATTGATAATTAATTGAGTTGTGCTTTTGGGAGGCAAAGTAAGATAAAGGGAAGCAGTAATTAATTGAGGCGGAATTAATTAGAGACCGTCAACAAATGGTAACTCTATTGATTAAGTGACAAATTTCCTTCATTTGAGTAGATTAATTAACATTCATGAAATGCCAAGGGAAATCAATCAGTTGTTCAAGCATAAAGTTCACACAGTAGGGACACACATAATGACAATGTTTACAAAATAATAGATGTTACTTTGATTTTAATTCAAAGGCATCGAATAGTTTTTGGAATGGAAAATTTTGCATAAAATTAAGATTATAAATTAATAAAAATGTTTAAAAACTGTAGAAGAAGAGAAAAGGTTTGGAATAAAGTTCAAAAAGTAAAGTGAAAGAGAAGTCGTTGATTATCTACACGTTACCATGGGTTTTGTGGCTGCGCTGTGAGCGTCGCGACGCCTGAAATGATTGAATTCAGAGTGCGTTTCAGCGATGGATGATTGTGTTCGGGGTGCTTTTACAGTCGTCACACTAGTCTGTGCCAATGGTCTCCTGCAATACAATGCGACAAGAATTTATTTAAAAAGAAACGCAGTAAGTTTTCCAAAAAAAGATTTTGTAAGAATAAACTTAATTGAAGACATATTTTAATCGTTATAAATAAATAAAAACTATTTAAAAGTTTCTTTTTATTAGCTGAAATAAAATTATTTTATTTTTTGTACAAGAAATTAATGAAAATCAAATTAAAAATTGCAACAAAAAAAAAAAACAATTTTTAGATTGATTTCAATTATTTAACTTTTTTAATTGCCTCTGTATTTTTATTATTAACTTTTCAGAAGTTATTTAAAGATCTTTAAAGCTACATTTTTGTCAATTACTAAAGTTTATTGTCTTAAATATTTTTTAGGTGCTTTAAATTTAATATCATAGGAAATTTGTTTTTTTTTTTTATGGAAGAAAAGGAAGCAACGATAAGTTAATTTAGGAAATTTAATATTCCAGTAAAATTTATAATAAATTTGTATAAATTTGAATAAAAATTGGTAGGAAATTTCCTTCGTAAGAGACACAAAAGAAGATTAAGAAAACAAAAATAATTAAAATTTCCCTAGAAGTACCGTAAAATTGCTAAAAAATAAACGAATAATATTTAAATAAAAATATTTATACCTAAGTAACTTTTCAATATTAAATTAATTACTATTATTAATTAACCGATGGAAAATTCCAATTAAACTTCTAAACTTAAGAAGCTTAATATAACTTGGAAATAATTTAAAACATATGTACATTTGTTAAATGACTATTATCAATTAAATATAAAAAAAAAATAAAAATGAGAATTTCCCCTTTCGAGCAAATTAAATGGAAAACGCCAAAAAAGTTTTTTAAATCTGTATTTGACACCCTCTTCATAAAACTGTTTCTTTTCTTTCGACTTTGTTAGTCCTTGTAAAAACAAAAAGAAATTAAAAGCTACAAAAAGTTAAAGTAAACGAGAGGGAAAAATAAAAGAGCAAACGATTTCCATTTTAATTACATCTTTGGCAAGCAATTAACACCGAAAATTGTCCATTTTAAGCGCACACCATCCGCAGTTGCAGTTTCAACAATAAAAATATTAATGCAAATTGCAAGAATAAAATTGCTGTTAATCTGTTGTCCAGAAATAAATATAGCAAAACTGAACATAACGGAAATAATACTAATTAAATAAATAAATTAGCTATCAATAAATAAGGTAATTAACAGCTTCCCAATATTTAATCTAATACTAAAATTGATCGCTAATTTATAAGCGCACATTTAATTAAAATATTATTAAATTAGTAGCAAAAATAATTGCTAAATTGTTTTAATAAATTACTACAAAATAAAAAAAAAACGATTACTTCAGTAATATAGCAATGTTAGAGAGAAATTTGTTTGTTAAATAAGGAATTTGTGCAAATTGCTTCAATTACAAACTAAATGCCCACTAAATGTTTGCCAATTAAAGGTTTAATAACATTTCGCAAATTGCTTCATTAATTACTTCTCTTTAAATTTAAGTATAAACAATTCAATTTAAAGGGAAAAATTAAAAGGATTTAGTTAATTTTAACTTTTTTAAAATGTTAATTAGATTTTAAATTAAATAATAATTTTCGAAATCATGAAATGCATTATTCGATAGGTCCTGAAAGATGATTGTGGAAGGAAATAGGATTAAACCACAAATACCCCTTTTATGAAAGATTGATTGTCCTTTGGACTTGATAAATTACATTACTTCGTTGTTCTTTTTTCTTTTTGCGATTCTATTTTTATTGATGCTGTGTTCGGCGCAATATGAACCAGGAAACTGAAGAATTACTGTTTGATATCACCGAAACAAACGTAAAATGCAAATCAATTGCCGTTTTTTATTTGCAAAATTTAATTAAATTTATATCCCATAAAAAAATCAATTATTTATTACTTTTTTTCATTAAAATTTAATTTAAAATTTAATAATAGTTTTCCGGGAAGCCTTCACAAAAATAAATAGAAAGTTAAAATGAACAGAATTCGCAAGAAACTAAAACGCAGAGTCTTCTGGAAAACTTTCCCCGAATACTTTTATTACATCATTATTTTCAACCTATTGACTTTTAAAAGAGCTTTTTATTTTTCGTGGGAAATTGGGCATTTGTGCAAAACGCAGCACGTTCCCTAAATAAGATATATGGCAAATATTTACACCAATAAATGTCAAAGGAGTGCCGGCAATATATGAAAAATATTTTATACTTATAAGCTTCCAAAAAATATTTACGATAACGAAATAATTTATGATCTCTTTTAGTATTTTAATAATAAAATAGAGATCTTCTTTCATCTCTGCTCAATTTTATTGCTAAGCTTTTGATTTTCTTTTTATAAGAAAAAAAGAGAGCTGAAAGAAACAGCAAAAAGAGAAAAATTAAATAAAAACAAAAATGCTAAATACATTTTCATAATTTAAATTCATTTGCTTTCAAAAAGGAAACAGAAAAAAATTCCAAAACAACTTTGATAATAAAAATATACATTAAGTACAAATCAAAGCACCCAACAGAACTCTTTTCCCAACAGAGTCCACTAGACTCTTATTATTCAAAAATCGAATTTCAATTTTCAGGAAAGCTGAATGGTCTTCGGATTCATATACATCCTAGATGGAAAAGTAGAAAGCAATATGCGAGAACTGACTGAAAATATAACACTTCTTTTGAGCAGCAGCAACGCCAGCAGCATTCCAGCATCGCCCTGGCCGACCAACATCAAAAGGATGTCTCTAGGAGAGCTGCGAGATATTCTGAATGGCTCTACAATAGCGCAGCCAAAGGATTCCGAGCAGCAGGACTACATGAGCTGGATAAACCAATGCGAAAGTTGCGAAGGACTTCTCACACGGCTATCGATCGAATACGGCAAGACTTTTCACGTTTACGTGGCTCTGATTGTGTGCTGTTTCGGCACGATCGCCAACTTGTTGAACATGGCTGTGCTGACCAGAAAGGACATGGCCTGTGCGCCCATCAACAGGATCCTTACGGGACTAGCGTTCGCCGATATGCTGCTTATGGTCGAGTACATTCCGTTCGTATTCTACTACTACGTGGAATTGCCCGGAAAAATGAATTTCCCTTATTGGGGTGCCATTTACATGCTGCTTCATATGTATTTCACCCTTATCCTGCATACCATTTCCGTCTGTCTCACTTTAACGCTGGCCATCTGGCGATATTTGGCTATAGGGTAAGTTTTTCTATCACTGCAAGATTTAATTTTATTCAAATTTTATTTCATTTTATTTCTATTTTTTTAATACAGCAATAAAAATTAATTGAATTGTTTTTTGTCATTGAATTGAATTTAAAATTGATTAAAAAATTTTCAAAAAGAAGCAGAATAGTTATTTAGTTAGGAATTAATAAACAAAATTTTATTTTTCATTCCAGTGGCAATAAAATAAAATAAATATTGTACTCAGAAAACGCTGGGAAAATTTACCAGACGCCAGCCGAAGAAGCTTTTTCACATCAATAACAGTGGTCGATTTATTTTTCCAAGTACTATATGTTATCTTTTGCCAGTGCAATGAATCTTCAGAATTTGAAAAGAGATATTAATAATTTTCTTTCGCTGGTTTTTCCATCTATATAACTATAAAAATGCGACATCTTTAATTTTTTTTTTTTTTTACTTTTCCCTGCTTTACTTTCAATGTCTGCTGGAAAGTAATGACTAAATTTTATAAAGCTGCGAAGCAATGAAAGACGAGCAAAGTTGAAGGAGAATTCTTCAAAAATATTTGCAATTGCTTTCGATACTGAATAAAGTATTAAAAGTTGTTTTTGTTTTGTTTGCAAAGTAATAAAAAATATAAGAAAAATGATTTATCAGAAATATTTATATTTAGAAGAAATAAGAAGACAACATTTTAATTAAATAAAATAACAAGTACTGGAGAGCTTAGGTATACGGAGATTGTTTTCCTCAATTATCTTTTGCGTAGATAATTGGCCGGATTTAAAGTGCTTCCATTTATTTTTTCTATAGTTTTCTTTTAAAATTTTTTTTTTTAGCATTTCTCTTTTCCTGTAGGTTGTTTTTAACTTCTTTTATTTTTAACAAATTCTTTACAAAAACATTCTTGTAATGTAAAATTAATTGGATTTTCATGGAAAACATCGGGAGAAGTTGATGGTAAAATCAATTAAGAAATAATTGGATAATGTGGACACAATCTGTTGACCAATAAAATTTTTAACAAAAAATTCTCCTGGAAAATCTCCAATAAAGTTTTTTTGATCGTTAAAAATTGGACCAGAACAAAAAACACTTTTTGGTACTCAAAAATTATTTAAAAAGAATATAAAAAACTTCAATTTTTTCCCGGTTTTCTTTAAGGTAATTGATTGCTTTATTTAATAATAAAAAAGCTTTTAGATTTCAATTCAGTTAAATAATAATAGTGATAAAAAGAAATAAAAGAAAGAGAAATTGAAGGAAGCAAATATTATTCAGTAATTTAAAGAACTTTAAAGAGAGGAAATAAATAAATAAAATACATTAAATAAACGACGTTTTAAATCTATAAAACGTCCTTTGTAGCTATTAGAAATCATTTTCACCAGTGTTATTGGAAGCAGTAAATGGCCCAGTAAGTTTTGAATGAAAACGCCCGTTGAGTGCTGTTCATAAAAATAAAAATCGATTGAGATTAGACTCATTTACAGTTACCAAAACGAGCTTTTTACTAGTCAATTAAATATTGTTCAGTTGATGACATTTATTTCTTCTATTTTCAATAATAAAAAACACAAATAAAGCTTTTTTATAACTTCAGTTATCACTGCAAAAAAACAATTAAACTAGGCATATAAAATTTCATTTCTTATTTTCATTGAGCAACTAAGAAACCATAAGGAAATGAGACTGCAAAAACAACGTCAGAGATTTCATTATTAAATTGAAATAAATTAAACTAAATAAAAATTAAATTTTATAACTTTTTTAATTAAAATTTCAACATTTAAATATATAACAAAAATTGAATAAAAAATATTTGAAAATAATAATTTACTATCAATTAAAACATTTGCAGATTTCCTCACAAAATCAGCAATCTGTGTTCGGAAAATCGATGCACTTTGGGAATCTCTTTAAGCTACTTACTGCCAGTGTTGCTCTGCATTCCCACCTACTTCACCTTCAAGATCCAATCGACTACCATCACCGAAGACAAGGAGTACATCCTGTACCACGTGGGTCTCAGCGAGAGGGCCAAAAGAAGGGACTACATCCTCATCCACTTCTGGATCTACGCCGTCGTCATTCGTCTTCTTCCCTGCTTCATCCTAACGATTATTAGCAGCTGGCTAATACGAACTTTATTAGTGGCTAAGAAACGCAAACAAGTCCTCCGAGGATACATAACGCATACCATCAGTGGCGAAACGAAGAAAAGCAAAGCGGAACGCCGAGCAGACAGAACTACGAAAATGCTCATTGCAGTCCTGCTACTATTTCTAATCACCGAATTTCCGCAAGGAATGTTCGGTTTATGGATTGGCCTAAAGGGCAACTGCATCTTCGTCAAGTGCTATCAGTATTTCGGCGAAGTGATGGACATCTTAGCGCTGCTGAACGGCAGCATCAACTTTATTCTCTACTGCTGGATGAACCGAATGTTTCGCATGACTTTCGGACAGATTTTCCGCAGAAATATCAAGTGGTTTCCGGCCAGCGCACATATTCAAAGCCACACGACGTACGTATAACAAATTAGCGGCTAAACTTTAGCAATTAATAAATAATAATTGATTTTTTTATCAATAACCACCAAACAATAAATAAATAACGATGTGATATTTGCTCAGAATTGCATTGTTTGAGCCCCTTTTCCCATTAATTGATTCTAATTAAGGGACAGTGCAGATCTGTTAATGGTAATTGCGCATTTTTCAGGTCCTCGGCTACAAATTCAACGAAGCCAGAGGCAATTGTTTACATAAAACTTAAGATTTTGTCGGTGTAAGAAATGGGAAACAGTATTGATGTCTATTATAAATGTAGTATGTAATTTTAAATTTTACAACAATATTTATAATTTAAAAAACGAATTAACTACTTGTAAATTAAATAGTTAAATAATAGATGGTTCCTTTGTAATAATAATTTCTAATCATTTGTTTCCTACCTAAACTAAGCAATACTTACAAGTTTCTATTAAACATCTTTCAGGTCTAATTCATTAATAATTGGTGTGTCTAAGTCTGTTCCTTCATAAGTCGCCTTGTTTTTCAGTGCTTCTTGCACTTTTAACATTTCAAATTTTGCTTTAGAGAAGTTGTATCTGCATCGGAACCAATAACCCATCGTAACAACTGCACAACTGCTAACTCCAATATTACAGGCCCCCAAAACGCGGCTCGTGAACATAAAATAAGCTAATCCAATTCCTAAACCACTGCTTATTCCATATAAATAGCTGTTTCTAAAGCAAGGGATTTTCGCTACATCTCTACCAAAAATTACCAGGCTCTGAAATTAATCAATTCACCAGTTGAACAACAGAAATTATATTGACTTACCTTTCTAGTAGAGGGATCTTCCATGTTTTAATAGTTTTGTGTGTTAATTTAGCTTATTTTAGTGGTAAATTGATAAAAACTCAGCAGCTCGTACACTGTGTTTTGGAAGCAGTGCAATCATAACCTCAAACCTTAAAGCCGATACCGTTGGTTGCAGTGCTGAGTAAGCCGCATAGCGCATGCGCACTTTGCATTTGGCGCATCACCTCAGTTGGCATTCCTGTTCATGGCAGTAAGTCACGCAGGTCATTGACCCCCTGGAATGTAGGTCAAGTTCAGCGGCCCTTTAAATTTTAAAGGGGCTCATTTAAATGCACTGAAATTAATATTTACAATGATTATTTATAATTTAACTATACTAAATGATAAAAATACATTATTAAAACATTTTTTTCTTATTTATTTATTGTTTTATTGGAATAATAGGAGAAAAATCATTTTTTTTAAGGAAAATTCTATGTAATTAATTTTTATTTTAATAATTGATCGTTGAAAATATGTTAAGGGACAACATTCCATGTTGATTTAGTTGCTCCATTTTTTGTGACCTAAAAGAAAAAATTATTAACTGGAAAATCCTTAAAAAAGTAGTAGAAAAATTAACCTTTTTAGTAAAATGATCAGCACAAGCCATGCGAATTTTTTCAGCTGTTGCTGGGGCATTTAGTACAAACTTTTCCGTAATGCCAGCAGAAAATCGGGCATCTTTAATTGCTTCGCGAATTGCGAAAAGGGCAGAACTGGCCAAAAATAGTGGCGGTTCTCCAACAGCTTTCGAAGAGAAAACTGCTCTGGGATTCTCAGATCCTTTTAGCAGACGCACATTTAACTCAAGAGGAATATCACCGAATGATGGGATTTTATAAGCACCAGGACCTTTTGTGTAAACGGTGCCTGTTGGACTGTAAACCATTTCCTCCAGAACAAATAGGCCGTAGCCTTGCATAAAAGCTCCTTCTACTTGTCCAATATCTATTGCAGGATTCAAACTGGATCCTTAAAAAATAAATAAGTTTCGTAATTAAAAAATAATTTATGACAATTTATAAAAAATGTAATAATTAATAAGTAATTACCTAAATCCATGACAATATCTGTTCGTAAAATACGGTGATCTCCAGTTAAACAATCGATTTCGACTTCGGTGCAAGCTGCCCCAAAGGTGTAGTAATTGTAAGGGGAACCGGAATTGCTTTCCCAATTATAAATAACATCCGGAGTGGCAAAATGACCAACAGCAGATAGATTTATTCGTTCGAAATATGCTGCTTTTACCAGTTGTTCCCAGCTTGCGTCCGGCATTTTCTTTTTTATCGGCTCTAAACGTTTCTTCAATTGTTCGCAGGCTCTCTAAAAACAAATATTGTCTTTACTGGTCAATTAATTAAATTTATAAATAAATAAATTACTAAAACAGCCATTCCATTAAGATCCGACCCAACGCTGGCTGCTGTCGGAGAAGAATTTGGAACTTTATCAGTGGCACATTCAGTGGTGTGAATTTTATTCGGACTTATTTCCAAGACTCTGCTGGCAACTTGAATCATTTTTGTGTTCAACCCTTGACCCATTTCGATACCTCCATGGGTCACCAACACTGAGCCGTCTGTGTAGATGTTGACCACTGATCCATTTTGTTCCAAAAATGGAACTCCAAATCCAACACCGTATTTTGTGGCCACCAAACTTATTCCTCGCTTTTTCCATCGGTTTTCCCTTAAATTAATCAATTAAAATTTCCGTAAAACTAGTGATTATTTCATTAATTAGTTTATACTTATTAAAAGCAGTAATTTGAGTCTTGCGCTCAGTGTAATTAGATTTCTCCAGGCATTCCTCAAAACAGCGGCCTAAATTGCAATTGATGATTTGCTGATTGTAATGCGTTTTCTGTCCTTCTTGGTATAAATTCTGGCGTTGAATTTCCACGACGGGAACATTCAAGTATTCAGCTACATCTCTGATCATATTTTCGGCAGCAAACATGGCTTGCGGTGCTCCAAATCCTCGGAAAGCGGTGTTTGTCGGCAAATTAGTCTTGCAAATTTTACCAATGACACGCAAATTGTCCACTTTATAGCAGTTTTCCACGTGGAAAACCACTCGGTCCAATACTTCCAACGATAAGTCATTGGAAAATCCTCCATTGGCATAAACCAAATAATCCAGAGCTGTTAATTTGCCACTGCTTTCAAATGCGGCCTTATATTGAATCATGTAAGGATGTCTTCCGCCTGTCATGGCCATATCTTCATCTCTATCTAACATTATCCTGACCGGTCTTTGGAATTTTTTTGCTGCTAAAGCAACAGCCATTACGATCGGAGTTGATCTGGATTGTTTTCCACCGAAGCCGCCCCCAATTCGTTTGATTCTTGTATTTATTTTATTTTGCGAAATATTAAGGACCCTGGCTACAAAGTCCTGAAAATTTTTACTTTAAGATTTTTTAAAAATTTTGTATTAGAAAAATAATTTAACTGTTATTTCAGCAGGATGTTGGCTGCTGGAAAAGATTTCATATTCGTCTGCGTCTCTGGGAACTACAAGACATCCATGGGTTTCCAAATAAAAGTGTTCCTGATATCCTGTTCTGCATTGTCCTTCAATAACATGCTTGGCATTTGCAAAGCATTCATCGACATTTCCAACTTCTATTTTTCGTCCGGTTTCGTAAAAGGATTGGTGATTTATGGCGTCCTCAATGGACACAATTATCGGTTCTAGATCTTCGTACACTACGCGTACTTTTCTGGCAGCTTTTTGGGCTTTATATTGTGATTCGGCTACAATTGCGCCCAAAATTTGGTACTGAGATGTCACTGTTTTCGTTACAAAGAGTTCTTCATCTTGCACTACGCAACCTAGGACATTATGACCACTTTTAATGTCTTCCGCATTAATATAGCCGATAACTCCGTTCATTTTAAGAGCCTCCTCTGTATTTACTGATAGAATTTTCGCATGGGCTTTTGTGGAATAGACAAAAGCTAAATAAAGTTCGTTTTCAAAATGGGGAATATCGTCAAAGTACATTGCTTCTCCTGTTACTTGTTTAAAAGCAGACATGTGGACTAACGGTTTTCCTACAGGATCCAATTCATTAGTGTTATCTTTACGAATGCCATACAACTGGGAACTTTTTGGTGTTTCACTTGAAAATTTCTTTAGGGCACTTAAATCTTTAGAATTTATTTTTAAATTAAGCTCCTTTCTTATCAATAAGTAATTTCTATAAAAGAAACTTATTGGTAAAGTGCGTCGGTAATCAATCATTCCTCCAGGGGCATTTTCTGGTAAGGGCA
>JASKGO010006568.1:0-18912 GCA_030556065.1 Holobus sp. GC000080
GGAAACCAGGAACTTCTCTGCGTTGGACTGGAGCCTGTAACAATTAAGCAGAACACACAACACAAGAAATGCGCGGATATCCAGTAAGAGAAAAAGCAAACAAAGCAAAAAAAAAAGCGTCGCGACGCGCAAAACAGCAAGTGGTGTCTACGTTAGAGACCGCACGCGCCCTTGCTGTTTTGTTTTCTTCTTTCTCTGCTGCGTGCTGCTGCTATTGCTGTAAAAAAATTACAAGTCATTAAATAATACATAATGCTGCATAATTTAATTAGATAGGAGACATGCACATAAAAGGAAATATGTAAAATTAATAAACAAATAATTAATTAAATAAAAGCAAGCCGACGCGTTTGCCTTATTAATTAATTAATGAAATGTTAAAATGAAAATAATACTTTTGAAAAAATAAAATATAAAATTAATTAAATTCGAACTTATTAATTCGCTTCGCTGTATTAGCAAAACCTTTTCTTTTGAAAAGGCTGCAGGTAGTCGGACCGCACATTTTTGTTTACAACGAGAAATAACTCAAGTGACACACACAGACACCATCTTCCACACCGACAAAAAATTTATTCATTTTTCAATACTAATGCCCAAATTACAGGACGAACCCTCTAACATTGAATTAAAAGAAGCCATCCTTATTGGAAAAACAAGGATGTGTCTCTACGTCACGAACGAACACAAATGTAACCCCAGGCAAACGATACAAATTATGCCACAAAATGACAAATAAAAAGCACTTACCGATTGGCAAAGCAGAAGAGCAGAAAACCTCAGCTTAGGAGTCGGTCGGATTGGAATTGGGTGGACGAAGGATGAATTCTTCTCTGAAAATTCGCAAAAAAAAGAAAAAAGAACAATTAGCAAACAAGTCAAATTGAAAAATGAAACATCGTTAACTAGTAATGACAAAGTAGCATACCTGATAATTTTATTCGGTGTAACTCGCGGAAAAGAACACAAAACACAAACAATTCGGGAGCGACGAAAATGCCTGTTACACTTTTCTCATTTAGTCAGCCATTTGCAGCTCTGTTAGCGCAACGCACAATGAGAACTAGTTGCGCGAACCACCCTAACTCGCTCACCTGCGCATTACACTTAGCACTTACAAATACAAATGCTCCGAATATTTATTATTAATTAATGGAATAAGCCATCCAATAATTAATATACTATTATAAATATTACAACGCATTTTCGCAATTTTTTGCTTGGCTAACCAACTAACTGCAGTTTAAAATAGGGACTCTAATTAACTTTAAATAAATTGTTTTCTAATTAAAAGTAAAACTACTGATTGAAAACATTTTCTAAATTGCAAATAAAGTCCCTCTTTAGATATAAATTAATAGTTTTTAAATGGAAAACAAAACTAAACATCTAAAAAGACAGAAGGAAAGCTCACCTGTTAAATCTCTTTAATTAGGGGGGGCGGCATTCACCAGAAGTTCTGTGGTCTGTATCGTACTCGTACAAGAAATTACAATTAATAAATGACCGTAAGAAAAAGTAAATAAACACTTACTAAAAATTATTGACCCTTTTAGTCGCCTTTTACGACAAGCAGGGAATACTTTGGTGCTATTCTTTTAGTCTCGTGCCACCCCTAATTGATGGCACAAGCCCCGACACCAAACGGGGAAAGAATAACTCTAGTAGCGTATTAAGAGAATGTTAAATTAAAAAAAAACTAAATTGCCATATCACCATAAAGAAAGAAATTAAAAAAATAAAAAAATAGAAAAAAATTGTAAAAGCAGCTTTATAAAATATTTGCTGAACGCAAAAAGTAATCGTAGATTGCACATAGAGGTACATTTTCAAATGTATAAAATAAAAAATAAATGGGAAAAAGAGTCCGTGACCATACAAAGCATCAAAGCTGTTGCCTGGAGCTTACTTACTTATTGCTAGTATACGCTATACATTCGCAAAGGAGCGAGAGCTTTTTTCCATCTTCGCCGGAGCGTTTATGAACCGCAAAAGAAGCTTTCGCGCAACCGATAAAAAGCTTATTGAATCACATCACGCGAAATCTCTTCGTCCTTCTTCATCTTCTTCTTCTTCTTCTCCTCCTCATCTTCTTTTGCTTGCGGTTACTTTGCTCTTCGCTTACTCTATTCGCATACACGTTCCTTCTTCCTCTTTCCTCTTCCGTTTGCGTTTGCCTTCAACTTAAGTATTTGCGAGATGTGGCGTGGCGTGCACATTTGCCAAGAGAAGCAGATCTCTTTTTAGTATGCCATTTTGTGAAAATTACGATGTCGACATTAACGTAACAACTCAGCTGAATTTTCTATTCCGTTAATTTTCCACGACGGTTTCTTATTTAAGGTATTAATTAATTTATTTCATGATTTTATAATAATTTTTGATTCATTCTTTTCTTTCTTTAATTTAAACAGACATCAAATGGCATAATACGAATACAAGAAATAATTTTTCCTTATCAGGAAAACACATATTTTATATCAAAGTTTGCAATTGTGGATAGCGGAGCAAAATTTCGTTTCAAATTGCTGCCAGAAATATTTTTTCTCAACTTCAGAGACTTTTTTGTTTAATAAAAATGATTATTTATAACACACAAATATAAAATAAAATAAAAAATTGATAAAAAATTAGTATTTTAAATGATATTCCTCTGTTACTATGAACTTTCCCGTATTTAATCCAAAATGTAGTATTCTCGTTGATCCTTTTAATTTTCACTTTTAATTAATATGATACCTTATATTTTATCAAAATGATTAATAAAATATCAGTTATACCATCTCCGTTTTATAGCCAAAGCCAGAGATGGTAAAATTTAAATAAATATAAAACAAACTTTGAAAATTAAGAATGGATATTTGCATTCTTTAAAACAGAAACACAGAAAAACAATTTTTGTCCACCAGTGATAATTGAAGATGAAAATGTATCTTCTAAATTTTACACTATTCGAAATTAGAGTAACTCTGTACACAGAATAGACCATTTTTTTCCAAAAAGAAAGATGGCATCGTTAGATTTCTCCTATTGTTTCTTGTTTCTTTCCTTATAGCTAAAACTTTAATCTTACAATCAAATTGCAAAATCAAATTTTTCATTTAAATGCAAAAAATTCAGGAAAAAATAAAAATAATATTTTAAATCATTGCAATATTTTCTTAAAACTAAAAAAAAAAAAAAAATCAAAAACTATGTTAAAAAGACATGAATAGAAAGAAAAAAAAGGAACGCTTGTCGTTCAGTTGAGGTGCGCGCTGTTCAATACAACATTATCGCGCTCGGTCGACCGGTAACAGTGACAGAATGACATGACACTATCGGATGAAAGGATTACCGGGACTAATCTACGACCTACACACCCAACAACCGATAGATCGATTTGGTATCCGGCGCCTTCGCACACCCACCGACCGACCCATGCACGCACAGCAGACGCACAGCAATCGCCTCGCACAACGCACATTTCCGAACGCATATTGCGCTCTGAGCATCGAATGGAAAATCGCAACAAACCCGAAATTATACACTCGGCATGCATGTCCTCCGGCGGAAACTCGAAACTCGATGAACACGCAGAGTTACTTTGTTAAAATACAAGCGCCACACCTAGAATTAAATTATTATCGGGATGCGTTTAGAGTGTTTCCGCTTCCACCCACACTAAATTCAGTTCGTGCACATGCACACACACACACACACACACACACACACACACACACCTAGTATCGCTTCACATCTATTCAGTCAGTGTGTGTGTATGTATGTGTGTGTGTGTGTGTGTGTGTGCGGGTGGCCTTTGGGGGATGAACAGCTCCAGGCAACGGGATGTGGGAACAAACAGCTGAAAGCATCAGCACCGCTCATTAATGATGATGTGCTACCGTCGGCCTCAAGACTACTTCACTTCTCGCCCAACCACCCCCACCGCCTTGCACAGCTACTTGCCGCCTCTCTGCCACCTACCTGCCTCATGCTTATCATCCGCGCTCCTGCTGCTGCTTCTGCTGCTGCTGTTGCCGCTGCTGGTGGTGGCATCTTAGTAAATATTCCACAGACACTTTTCTCGCTCCTTTATCCTTTACTTTCATGCTTTGCTTTATTATTGGTCCTGCTTGTTTCCTTTCATTATACGTTGCTTCTTGTTTCTATTGTTTTGTGTAATATTTGGTGTTGGTTTTGCTTAATTGCTTTATTAGTTATTTCAAATAGAAAATATATTTTAATTTTGAATGATTTTTTTATCAATGTTTATTCTTTATAATAGTTTAACCATTTTTAACAATTCAACGCTTTTATGTTGATATGAAGGCGCCGGGAAAATTTGCTCGCTTGATTAATTAATTTTAATTTTTATTTTAGAATTTTTATTAGAATAAAATAAAAAAATAATAAAAAGCAAAGTAATTAAAATTAACAAATTACAATTAATTAAATTTGAACATTAAATGATACCTCTGTAATGAAATGAATTGCAAATTTTCATAAAAAAAGAAAAGCTTGTAAAATAAGTTCTGTTGCGGTGGTGGGTAGGTATGAAAGGAAAAATACGAAAGTGAAAAAATATAACATTAATTAATTGGTTCGACGTGTGTTTTCTTGTAATTTTCCCATCTGCACAACAGCTATATAGCTAGCTGGCTGCAGACATGCGAAGAGGGATGAAAAAGAGCATATAGAGGGATGGCAAAAAAGGAAAAGCGGAGGGTGCTCTGCGCGGCGGCTCTCTCTTATGTGGAGTTATTAATTTGTTGTGTGTCAATATTTTTATTTAGGCATATAATATATAGCGAGCACAGTATATAATACTCTCGGAAACTTACTCATACAAGCGGAAAACCAATGTACCACATACAGGATGTTCCAAATCAAATGACTTTTTTTTTAATTTTTATTTTCATTCTATTTAATAAAAATATAACCAATTATAATTAAATTATTTGAAGACTAAATAATTTAAATTTACTTTTTTTTAATGTAAACAGGGTCAAAAATATTTACCAAAAATGGACAACAACAGGTTTCAATAAGGGAAAAAAACATTAAGGTTTCTTTTTTGCTACAAACAAATTAATATCAAAATTGAACAAATTTAATAATTCTTAAAAAAAAAGACTAGGCAGTACTAATAGAAAAAAGTCCTTTGGGATATTTTTTTAAGGATTGGTGTCTTGCTATTAATTAAAAAAACATTTCGGGGGAATTTTAGCAAATTACATCGGTCAACAAAATTTTTGAGTCTAGGTCCTGAATATAAAATTTACGGGGATTCTTCATCATTAACAAGGAAAACATATTTTGTTGATCAAACTTTACTTTTATGGAAACCAGAACAATTGTTTGAATTCTTAAGAAAATTACCGATTTTTCATAATTTATTTTTTTATTACTACCAGAAAATAAGTTTGCTCCACGTCAGTGTTGTTTTGTTTAGGAATAATGATTATTAATAACACACAACTATAAAATTTTTAAAATATTTAGATAAATATGAAAATTTTAAATGATTTTCTTTTGTTTGTATGGACTTTTTCGTAGTAAACCCCAAATGTGGTCACGCATCATATTCTCGTTGTTCAATCTAATTTTTACTATTAATTTATAGAATATATTATCCTATATCAAAATGCTAAAGGAAATATTATAAATATGTTTCCGGTTTTCCGGAAATTTGAATTAAATGCGCAGTGCCAGTTTTTATAGCGTATGTACAAGAAGTGCCTCATTTATGGTAACTTTTCTCAAAATTAACCCCTTTAATTTTTTTAATTTTTACACTTATTTTATAAAATATATTGATTTTTAATAAAATCAAAAATAAAATTTCAATTTCGGCGTCCAATTTTACAGTAAATCAGAAAAGCGAGTCAATTTTTATCAAAAATCACCCTATTAATCTTTAAATTTTTAGAGTGTTTTATTTTTTATCAAAATCAAAAATAAATTTGATCTTTGTTGGTTTTCTTGCCTTCCTAAAATATTTTTTAAGTCGCGGGGTATATTTTTTGGGTAAGTGCTACATATAAATAAAATTTTCTCAAAAGTCACTACTTCAATTTTAAAATTCCTACTGTTATTTTATAGGGCACATTATCCGTTATCAAAATACTGAATAAAATTTCATCGATTACTATTTTGTTCCCGAAAAAAAAATTTAAGTGCGCGGTATCCATTTCTATAATACTTGAATATCAAAATTTTTTTGACTTTTAAATTGACTCTCACATTTTAAAGAGAATATTATTCTTAATCAAAATTAAAGAAAAAATATACATTTATGTTCTTTTTGTAGGCAACGATTTTTAAAGGAATTGTATTTTTTTTTAACCGAAACCATAATAAAGTAAATTAATGAACATCCTGTATATTGAAAGTAGAGAAGCGACTGTTATGTGCACTTCTATGGCGAGTGTTAGCAAAGATCGTGTTGGTCGTTGAGCAGAGCTAATACGTTCTTCAGTCGGGACTCGGAATAGATGCGAGTTGTGTGTCCGAAGCAGCAGCAGTAGCAGTAGCAGTAGGAGCAGGAGCAGGAGCAGGAGCCAGGCAGTATATAGCAAGCAGGAGAATGCCATAGAATAGAAGAGAGAAGCAGAGCATCAGGAAGAGAGAAAGTTCCCTTTATAGGTAGCTCTGCTCCGTACCCGGCTACCCTATTAATTCCCCGAATCGCCGTGAGCACGTCACATGCCCGGACAATAGACAGGTTCCCACACTCTCCCATTCAGATGGCCTATTTATTTCTCAACCGCTGATCTTTTGCTCCCTTTAAAGCGCTCTCTTTCTCTATATCATCCACTCGGCAATCGATACGATTAAATTCGAGCGAGAATTTTTAAACGACGGCGATTAAGAAAAGATGCGCCCGCATAATGCTCTCGCAACTTAAACACTTTTTACATTTTTATCTCTCATCCCTTTTAGTCGTTCTGCATGTATACCGAACTGAGCCATCCTTATCATATACAGGATGTTTTATTTTCAATGTAAATTTCACCGAATTGATAAAGTTTTTAATATTTTAAAGTTTAATCAAAATTAATTAATTAATAAAGATTTAGTATTTTACCGATTTAAAAAATATTAAACAAATAAAAGTTTTTAATGTTAATTGCAAACTTTTTATTTGTTTTAGCATTATCTTTGAGTAAAACAGGTAAATACCATTTAAAATATTTAAAAAGTGTAAATTTCGATTTAAAGTTTACAAAACAAAACAAAACAAAACAAAAATTTCATGGCCCCTAATAAGAAAATAAATTAAAAAGAAAAAAACTAAAGCAAAAGTAAAATTTAAAACAATTGAAAAGATTTGTTTTTTATATGATCCTGTACATTGCAATGTATTGTATTCATAAGACACATTAAAAAACTGTATAAAAGGATTTATATCCATTTGAAATGTATAAAGAGGGGTGCATTAATTTGTTGTCCACACTTACAGCTGTTCAGCACGAACGCGGACCCCGTAAGCCGAAGATGCAAGCGACGAGCGGAAGCGGCAACCAAATGCACCACCACCACCATCATCACCATCAGTCGCATCATAACGGCGGCGTTGGCGTGGGAGGCGGCGGCGGCGGTGTCGGCGTCGGAGCCAGCGGAACAATTCACTTGGCGAGCGGTGATAAGTTGTCTTCGAATCCGCAAATCCATTTTCCAGCCGGTCTTTTCGGCCACGCGACTCCGCATCCCTTAAAAGCGTTCGCCTTGCCGCCCACTTCTTCGCTCCCCACCAGTCCCAACCAGCAGCATCTCGACATACCGCCGCCGCTTTTTCATCCGCAGGCTTTCCCGCCGCCACCACTACTCAACATTCTCATGTCGGCCGAAAAGTGTCAGGTTTGTTTTTTTATTTATTTTTTCTTTTGAAATAAATGCTTAATGAATAGGAACTGAATTTAATGAAATTGTTATATTAATCTTTAAAAAAATGTTTTGGTTTGATAAATGTCCAAATGTGAAGGCGCCGGTTAAACTTCACTTTTGCGACTAAAAACTGCAATTTAGTTAATTTTTAATAATAAAACCGATGCATATATTTATGCAATTAAAATAAAAATATTTAAAACTTTTCTTTTGTTTGCTGATTAGGAACTGGTATGGAATTCAAAATTGCATCCGCCGCCGGTTCCAGAATCAACGACTGAATCCAGTTCGGGAATTTCAGTGGCCAGTCTTCCTCCATCTAGCCCTCCACTAGGACTCTCTCTTATAACACCCACATGGGAAATGCTGCAGGTATAAATTATAAACTCTTTTTCATTTTTTCATTTTCTTTAATTCATTTTTTTTTTCTTTTTTTTTACTAAATTTTAAAGCATTTTTGCCTTTTCATATAAAAATAGTAATATAAGTTTTCCTAAATGATCATTGAAAATGTCGCCACTTGATTTGTCGCGTGGGCGTCAAAGGAGGAGTGAGTGATATTGACTTTTCCCTCGTATTCGGCGTGACTTTCCAGCTTTCCCGCAGTTAGCTTGCGCCAGTTTGAAAACCAACCCTCTTTTCCTTGCCATTGTTACGCCTACTGCTTTCAAAGAGCTCACTTGGTGATTTCAATTACTCTTCACTTTTCAATACCGCTTTTACTTACTTTATTATTAACGCTCGTAAAAAATAATTGTTAGGAAAAAAAGTTTTATGTAAATTTTAATAAAAATTGCAATGATTTTGAATAAAGAAATCTAGAAAAAAAAAATTACAATTTTGTTTTTGATTTGTTGTTTTAAGGAAACGACAGCCCGCTTATTATTTATGGCGGTCCGTTGGGTCAGATGTCTGGCTCCGTTTCAAACGCTCAGCAAACACGATCAATTATTGCTGCTGCAGGAATCTTGGAAGGAACTGTTCCTGTTGCATCTTGCGCAGTGGTCGGTTCCCTGGGATTTGTCAGCTCTTTTGGGATGCCCACAAGCTAGAGACCGACTACCGCAAGATATCCATACAGCAACCGAAATCAAAACAATACAGGTAACAAACAAACATTAGTAATATTTATATTTATTCATATTTTTAAATTATTTAAATTCAAGTTCAATTTAAAACTTGAATATTGCCCGCAAAATTTGAACCATATTTTTAAAATGTGCTAAGTTTCTTCAATTTGTAATATTTGTCGCAATTTTTTATATTTTTTATTTTTTTTTTGTTAGCGGTGATCGATCTTTTCTGCAATTTCCGATCCCAATAGAAAATTTAAATAAAAAGAATTGCTCACTCTTAATTTTTTTTCCAAATTTTGATAAGTTTCAATAAAATTGATTGAAGTTATATGCATTTGTATACCATTATTTGTGGCAAACTAAGAACAGAAATGGGATTGAGATAATTTGGTACTGAAACAGTTTTTTCTTCTCTTTCTTTATTAAAATCTTTTTTTTTTACTAACCATTTCTGATTTGCTGAAAAAAGTCCTTTAATAATAGTCTGATAAACAAATACTTTTTGACTTATTTCAAGATAAGCCTAGATAAATCATTAAAAATGAAGGTTTCATTTGAATAAAAAGGTTTTTTTAATGAAAAAAAAGTTATAAAAGGAAATTTAGTTGATAACCGCCGGTACCATTTGCACAATAAATTCTTGAGAAAATATATGCGCCCACATTTAAATTTCTAGCTAAAGAAACAGTTGTTTGTTTAGTTAACATTGAAAATGTAAAAGATATTCTTTTTTTTTTGAGACCAAAATTTTTGTAATGTTTCTAATTTTGAATGGAAACGTTCACAGGAAATTATGTGCAGATTCAGACAAATTTCCCCAGACGGAAGCGAATGCGGATGCATGAAAGCCATTGTCTTATTCACACCAGGTAAGATTTTCTTCAGTCTTTAATTTCTCCAAAACTAAAGTACCATAGTTTAAATTCAAATAATACTTTCTAAATTTTCCAAATCAGCAATAACAAAAAAGTTTTAAAAAAATACTGTATTTGAATTCTATTTCAAATGATACGATAGAAAAGTGTATAAATTTATTAAATTGAATAAATAGAAACGGCTGGTTTGTGTGATGTTCAACCGGTCGAGATGCTGCAAGATCAGGCGCAATGCATCTTGGGCGACTACGTGAGATCGCGGTATCCAAGGCAACCAACCAGATTCGGAAGATTGTTACTTTTAGTACCAAGTTTGAGAGCCATCAGGCCGATGACGGTCGAATTGCTTTTCTTTAAAGAAACCATCGGCGAGATTCCTATTACTCAACTATTAGGTGATATGTACTACATGGAAAAATGTGCTATTCCTTCGTAATTATTTCATCCGCATTAAATTGCTTTAAAAAAAAAAACAAGCAAATAAATACTAAATCCAAATGAAAATTTTTAAATTGTTTCTGTAAATATGTAATACATTTTTTCATTCAATTTAATAATTGTAAATATTTTCTAGATTTAGTTATGGTTTCATTTTTCTGTGATACATTACACTTTTAAAAGCGATTCAGAAGTTCCGAATTTTCAGTGAAAAATTAAGTGCTTTTTAACAAAAGGTTACTTAAAGAAAAATTAAATTAATCGAAATTTAAAAAATAGTAGTCCCTCTGGAACTAATTATGGTATTCAAATTAATTTTGTTTCATTAAATTTTAGTTAAATTTTTCAAAATTTATACTATTTTTCGTGCATTTTTTTTTTCTAAATCAACTTTGATTTTATATGTTTTGCTGTTTTCCCACTAATTATGACAAACTTTAGAAATTTGTTTTGAGCACAGATTTTAGAAGATTTATCTTCGTAAATCTTTAGATTTTTAATGAAATTAAACCATAATTTGGGACAGAGGGAATATTTATTGGTATAATTTTACGGTACTTCTGGGTCATCCAGTGTAAAACATTTTTTATTTATTTTATTAATTTTTTTATTGTATTATCAGTCATATTACATCACTCAATTTGTTGATAAAGTAAGCATGAAATGATTATTGTAAAAGATATGACGACCGTAAATGTGTGACACATGTATCTCTACCATTGATAATAAGTAATAACGATAATAGATATTTAATTAATGATTTCACGATGCGCTGTAAAAATATACTCGAAAACCAAAGACGACATAAGTAGTTTTTTGTAAATTTAAATTAATTGAAGAAATCAAAAAGAAAAAACTACTTACTTAAGCTTATTCCATAACAAACCCGATATATTTATCATATTTATCCAAAGATGATGATGATGATATTGCCATATTTACTTTAAAAATGCCAAAAAAATTAATAAATTCCCTAAATGTATGAAATTGTAAGCATTTTAAATGAACTAATTATGAAAATGTGTAAAATAAAACTCACTGGAAAGTTAAAACATGAATCGGTCTCTTTTGGTGATGCAATTTCAAAACCTCCGGATGAATCCTTTCGCCTTTATGGACGAAAACCTGTCCCAGATTGAGCCCCTGTCTGAGGACCTCTTCGGGTACTTCGATAAAAACACTGCAAGGCGTCGAATAAGGACGCAGCGGTTTTTTCCTTCTGCCGGCGCTCGTCTTCGAAGGTAATTGAGATCCATTTAAGCAATTAGCAGTTTTTGGTCTGCTGGACTCCTTTTTGCCTCCCGCTTGCTGCTTGCCCGTTTTTCTAAGAGAAATATCTCTGAGCCACTGCCGGAAAATGATTTCGTTCTGTTGAATTTTCCGGCGCTCGTACTCGCGTCGCAACTGCTCCTCCTTTTGCTCCTTCTGCCTAATTATTTTCCGTCGTTTTTCCAACTGGGCCCTCTGCGCCGAACTGAGCCCGTATTCCGACTCGCAGCCGGTATACAAAGGCAGTTTCTCCTTTTTCCCGTCGCAACGTTTGTGAAGTTTCAGCGTGGGACACGGAGGAGGCTTCTCGTTCAGCTTCAGCTTACTAATGCTTAACGACAAAGGGGAATCGAAGCCTTCAATACAGTGATTGCGGCAGTCGACAACAGATACAAAATGCGATTTTTTGCATTTCGCTTTGCGTTTTTTCTTCTCAGTCGTCTCCTTCTCTGGCTCAGCTGAACTTAAAGATTCCGTAATGGTTTCTTCAGATTTGGTTTCCCGACTAGTGGTTTCCGCTATTTGTTCCAAAATAATCTCCTCCTGTATATCCTCTTCTTCCAATTCCTCCTTTATGATATCGTAACAGTCGTCAACGTTTTTCGACTGTTCCCGCAGCAAATCAACAGCCGACGCAACGTCTTCCGTGTAACTTTCAATACTTTGCACGTCATCATCAGTGAGATCCGGCTCGAAATCAACTAGCGTCTCTCGGAATTTCACCTTCTGCTCTTTGCCATTAAATTTCCGCTCTTGAATTTCCTCGTAAAGCGCTTTATTTGCCTCGGCGATCTTCTCCGCTATATTGTACGGGTTCGATGCAGGTTGTAAAACTAAAACAAACGCCTTAATGGATAGCAAAACTCCGTAAAAAGAAATACAAATAATAAAAAAATAAAAATTACTTTTATTCACTTGCCAGACTAGTATATTGTTTAATCAATACTTGCACCTTACGTAAACATCTTCCAGCTTTAATGGTTTTACTAAGTAGAAACAAAGTAATACTTACAGAAATTCTCAAGATCGTCTTCTTCGCTATCCGATTTCACAGAAACAGAAACTATTTCCTCCATTTTAGCGCTCTTTTTTTCACTTTGAAAACTCTTAAATAAAGCGCCTTCGAGAATCAGTGGCCTCTAGTTGACTCACTTGTCATCATGTTGTTACCATAGTAACTGCAAAGATGGCGCTGCATAAAAGCATTTGTTTTATTATTTGAAAATGTAACGATTTTTTTAGTTTGCTTTATTAAGGACAATTTAAAAGTTTTTAAAGTTAATTTAATTTTTTGCACGGCTTTTTAGGGAGCGAATTATTTAGAAATATTTATTTTAGACGTTTGACATACCAACAATAACAAAAGCAGTTGCAGACTCGTTCAAAACGTTTCTTATCGCTGTTTTCAACGATAAGCACGTGAAAATAAACGAGTGCACGAAATTCCATTTGAAATAATCGCATTTTCTAGTTGTCTATTCGAACAACAATTTGGAGGATCTTGATAAAGGCAATAAATTACCGCCACGTACGTCCAACTAACCTCGAAAATGGTTTCCAAAAAACTACTATTATTTATTGCAATTACGCAATTATTGGTTTCTTTCGGTGGTGCTCTTGAAGAAGAATCGTGCCATTCGTATGCCGGAGGCAGTGTTTACCCTCTAGGAACTGAATCCAAGACAGACCACAAACTACAGTACACAAAAGCTTTAAGTAAAATTTACTTTAAAAATCAACATTAAATGTTTAATTAATTATTGATTTCTGCTTCAGTATCAAAGCCAGCACCTTATTGGGAAAGTACTGCTGTTCAGAACGGGGAATTTGTTCAGTTAAAGTCCACAGACTATTTGGGCAAATATTTGGTCTTCTTTTTTTACCCCCTGGACTTGTAAGTTCTTCATTGTATTATTAGTATATAAGATATTAATTTTTTATGGGTTTCTAGCACATTTGTGTGTCCAACAGAAATCCTGGCTTTCAGTGACAGAGTCGAAGAGTTCAGGAAAATTAATACTGAAGTGGTAGCCTGTTCAGTGGATTCACATTTCACACATTTGGCTTGGATTAACACGCCTAGGAAAGAGGGCGGTTTAGGAAAAGTGCAGATTCCTCTTCTGTCTGATCTGAACCACAGTATTTCCAAAGATTACGGCGTGTTTCTGGATGATGTTGGTCATTCCCTTAGGTAATGACATGGTTTTTCTTTAATATTTTTATTTAAATTAATTAATTTTTGTTACAGAGGTCTGTTTATTATAGACCCAAGAGGAATCCTAAGACAAATAACAATGAATGATCTTCCTGTTGGAAGAAGTGTTGATGAGACGTTACGTTTAGTACAAGCTTTCCAATACACTGATAAACATGGAGAAGTTTGTCCTGCTGGATGGAAACCAGGACAAGATACTGTAAATTATTATATTTTCCCTATAACAAAATGATTATTATTAAATTAAATTTTGGCTTTTCAGATTATTCCGAATCCCATTGAAAAGAGGAAATATTTTGAGAAGCATTAGAGAATACAAGTATGATATGAAGGAAACATCACTATGATTAGATAATAATTAAGTACTTAAAAAATTGCAATGACCAATTTTTGTAATCACAATTAGGAAACAATTGCTGCTCTCTTTTTTAAGTATAAGAAAAATCAAGTAATTGGCAAGGATTTTAAGGCATTTGATGTAAGTAGTTGTTTTAATTTTAAAATAAATAATTTTCTTCCTTTAAGATTATCCCATGCTCATTTATTTATTTGCCACATGCTTTCTATAAAAGTAAACACATTTTTATTAGAATTTATGTGAAATTAATTGGTTTAAAATTCAAATTAGTTCCACTTCCGGTTTAGCCGGAAATTACTTTAATTTTTGTTATCTGGGAACCATAGATGCCATCCAATACTAGGTTAAATTTCAAGGATGTTAGCAGCGCCACTGGTGGCGTGGCCCAACTAGGCCTTTTTGGCGGGAAATTTAAATTGGCAAAACAGAAAAAGTGATCAATATGAATTAGTTCTTTCAAAACTGTTGATAATTAAGAAACTTTTTATAGAAATTGTTTGAAAAATTAATAAATGAAAGTAGCGAGCCATTTGATCCGTCATCCCATAGGGCACAGATTAAAAAAATCATCTGTAAATACCTAAAACTTTATTAAAACTTATTTTAAATCTAGAGTACCTTGAATCGGTACTTTTTGAACAAAATAAAAGATGCGAAGTTACAGTATTGAATAATAGCAAATAAAGAGAATAAATATCACAAAATTGTGGCCTCTTACAGTTGAAAAGATATTTGCAGTTATTTTTTCTTTTTATTTTTCGGACTGGAAAGCGTTATCAGTGGAATTCTTCTTTTAAGTTTTAATTCAACGTTAACTTCGTTGTTTTTACTGTTTTCCTTTTCGACGTTCAGATTCATCTGTTTATTGGCTTCTTCCGGTTTGGGCGACTCCTCGATCCGTAAATCCAAATCTTCGCAAGTCGAATCATCAATTAACGGCACAACCGGAGATTCTTCTTTTGCATTTTCACCATTGGAAACTTTCTCAATCTTATGATCTTTACCAGAATCATTATTAATTTCTATACCAAATAGTTTCAACGGTTTCATTTCAGACTTTTTGCTGCTCTGCACTGGAGAACTTTGCGTTGCCGACAGTGGCTTTATAAAGTTCAGCAAAGACATGTTACCTGACGGCGTCTTCTTTTTCTTCTTTTGCGAAGAAGTTATCTCCACCGCTTGTTTAGTTTTACTACTCGGAGTTACTTTCGGTGACTGCAATACCTTTACTGGCGTTTTAATAATTGCCGGTTCTGTAATTTCCACTTCTTTTACGTATGGCTTGCCTAATTCGTCCGGTGCAAACGTAACGAACGTTACAAATCCATCAGTTGACGAAGCCACTAATAAACGACAGTCATGCGACCAGGTCAAATCCGTTAGTCTTGTGTAATGAATGTTTTGGAGGTGAATGCAAGGCTCCTTTTGCTGGGTGTCGTAAATTATGATATCGCTGTCGGTGGCCACAGCAATTACCATCCTGTAAGGCAAATCTATGATGGGTTTTGGTCCGGTTTTTCGCAGCTCGAACAGTTTCGGACAGCATTTTGCAACGATCGAACACTGTTTGTTACTTGGCAGTAGAGCAATTGGTCTAAAACATATTATTTTTTAACTTCTGTACCTTTTTTTTACCACAAAAATGTAAATGCTTACTGTTTAAGATTGTCTAGGGTAAAAAGAAAAGTTCCAAACATGCAGTTTTTACTAAGTTCCGTTTCGACGCTCCCTGAAGGCACAATAAGCAGTGTTCCATCCGGCGAAAATGTTAAACGTCTAAAGTAGGACTTGAAGGTGTCGTCATAGAAATATTTAACTTCCTTTTCAAATAATTCGTGGTCTTCTTTCAACGAAAGAAATCCTTTGAAAATTCTGCCTCTTACTTTACAATTGCTGGCATCAAAAACTCTGCACACCCTGTCACTGCTTAATGTAGCTAAGAAATTACCATAAGGATCCCAACTTACACCCTTAATTACCAAAAAGTAGTAGAAAATCAAAAACAAAAATTAAAAAATAATAACAAAACTGTTAAAAGTTAAAATACCTGAACAAAGCCTTTGTGATCTGTTAAAATATGTTGGCTTTTGCCTGAATTAACGTCCCATACAATGGCAGTGTTATCAACAGATCCAGACAATAGTTTGTGGCTATTGGGAGCCCAAGCTAAATCATAAACATCTTCTTTGTGGCCTCTGAGAGTCTTGAAAATACTCCAGCGTTCCTCATTTTGGTTCTCCGCATCGTCCAAGGACGGCACATTATCAGTCTTTAATTGCCATAAGATAATATTAGCGTCGTCATCGCCGGAGGCCAAAAAATCACCATTTGGGGAGAACTTCACAACATTAACAGATCGCTGATGTCTTGTGAGCTCTGCCAATACACTTACATCCACTGAACCATCTTCCAATACTTTCAATTTCCATATCTGAAAATTATTTCCATAGAACGCAACCAATCAGAAGTGGAATATTTAAAATAAAGTTTACCAAAACAATTGTATCACTACCACCTGTAGCTAGTCTGTAAAATTCCACATTTAGAGGTTGTATATCAGCACTTAATACTGGTTCACGATTGTGCCATGAAATTTCCGGTATCGAGCACTTCATTTTTAATTATTTATCCCGGTTTTATTGTTTTAAACGTTAAAGGAAGCAGAAACTGTTTTTAATTACTTTATTATTCTTAAACATAACCTCAAAAGCAGGATTTTCGCGCCGCATGTATTGAGCGACCTCTACTGGAGGATGTGTGGAGGATTAAATTAAGCTTTCTATTTTTTAAAATTAAATTTTAGGCAGTGGCGTAACTTCAACAGGGGGGGCCCATGGCAATTTCAGTAAAGGGGGCCCCTTCCCGTTATCAACTCACAATACTTTAGGGCCTTTATCGGCATTTTCATTTGTTTGTTAATTGTTTAATGTAAAAAGACTTTTTTTAATTGATTTATTCTTATTGCTTATCAATTTAACCTAATAAACAACAAAAAATTGTTTGATGACAAATGTGTTTACATACGATAAATATATGCATATACTTATTACTTATTAATATAAGTATATGGATAAATGACATAATTCCATTATTATCATCATCATTATAAACGAATTATATTTTTCTCAGTAAAATTTATACCGTGAACGTTTCTCAGACCGAACATAGCGATTTTACATGGTTTAATTGTAGATTTCAAATTAAAGTCGGAAATCATACTGTATGCAGGCAGCTCATTTAACCTCCCTCAATAAAGAAAATTCCCGCGAAAATGCAAAAAATATGATGTTCAATTAATATTTTTAGGTAATACAAATAATACCAATCACTAAAGTTCACATCAATTATTATCAGACATCATTCAATAAAAGACAAGTTTATTTTTACAAAAGTTATATTAATTTAGTATTATTTTTTATTGTCCTCTAAATAAAGTTAATTTATTTAATTTGTGCCTTCCACTAATTTCTCGAAACTATTTGGCGATTGAATGAAAACGAATTTTTATATACAATTTAGAAATGAATGTAATTAAATTATGTTTATGATTTGAATCTCAAGAAATTTCACATTCTAAATATAGAAAAATATAGTCTAATCTCAAGAAATAGTTTGGACCTAAAACTACAAATTTGATCACTTAAATAATTAATTATTAGTCGATATTTACATCCTTTATTATTTTAGAAAAAAAATTTTTGTCTAAAATATTAATTAAAATCTTTTTTTCTTAAACATACTAATTACTGTTACTATATGTCATAAAATTTCACATCAATTAGTCAAAATAGCATAAAAACGAGCACTCAAATACTTGACACTGCCTGTTTTTCAGAGGGCCCTTTTTGGATTCAAAAATTTGACAAGGTTGGGCATCTAGTTGTTAGTAAGGTGTATAAATCTATGACTTCCAACAGCTTCAGGTCATACCGGAAGTAGAGGTCAACTTTGATATTTTAAATAAAACTGCGTATTTTTTATTTCGGATTATGATTAAGAAATTAAATCAAAGCAATATATGCTTGAAAATTGTTTTCTTAAGACATACGATTTTCAAGATATAAGGACTTTTATAAGAATTTCCGGGATTTTGAGCATTTTAAAATAAGTCATAAATTGTATCTTTTAAAACTGAATATCTTTTTTATATGGCAAAAATTAAATATGCAGGCCAGACCCAATTAAATAAAATTGACCATTTGTCATACAGGATGATCAATAAATGAAGGTAAAAATAAGAAAAGAAAAATGGCTGTAACCTTTTTTTTTCTTAATGAAATTCAATTTTTTTTAACCTTATTGTAAACTACAAGACCTACAGACCTTTTAGAAAACGTTTATTTAACAAATGTACGTTAAAAACTTCTTTAGATTTTTAAGAAAATTTTATTGATCAAAGCTATTAACCGGAAATAAAAATCAGTGGTCGGAAGTGGACACTATTTTAGCGGATCTCGAATTTAGCCCAAACAACGATTAGTGAGAAAATTAAATAAATATCTTTCACCGCTTTCGCAAAACAAATGCCCTAAGATGAAAAACGAATACCCTGTATATCAAAATCAAATCAAACACTAATCTAAAATCCCTATGTTCGGTCTGAGGAAATACAAATGGTATAACTCAAATATTAACCACTGTGATTATGGTAAGTAAATTCTTGATAACTACACTCATGAATTAATTGTAACATACTTTTTATCAATAGTTACACATTTAATGACTCAATCATTGCTGCATTGAGAGAAAGACATGAGCAACGTAAAAAATCTTCCAACATTATATGGTCTCTTGGAATTCTTCGGGCTTTCA
>JASKGO010006572.1:0-12461 GCA_030556065.1 Holobus sp. GC000080
AAGCTCGACGATCAGACAGTCACAAATGAACGCTGATCAGAGTAATATCTCGAATAAAATACTCATCTTACACGCTATTTCGCTATTTCGCTATATCGCTATCTCGCTATCTCGCTATCTCGCTACCCGCAAAGAAGTAGTGCTTTCCAGAGGCCATCCTTAGAATCAGCAACGATTGAGCCCTCCTAAAAGAGGGCCGATCCCAACAAACCCTAACACAAGGTTAAGAAAATTGAGAAAGTTATGATAATATCGATAACGACTTAAGAAATATTTTTATGACTGAAGAATTTTTAAGTATTTAAAAAAATATACTTATTAACAGAATATTATAGAAGTATTGTTAAAGTTAACTTCCCAATTTTACTTTTCGCGCAAAGCTATGAATTTTAAACAACAGTTAAAAGAAAAAAATATTTGGCAGTTTATCTAACAAAAGAGCCTTAAAATAAACTTTAAACATTTAAATAACCATTAAATTTAGATCGAATAGTCAAGATTTTTGCTAGGAAACGTAGGTAAACGGTTTTTCTTGATCACCCTGTATGGGAGCACATAAATAGCTTTAACACGTTTAATAATTTATGCAGACTTTTATTACCAGCATATATATTTTTTTAGTTTTAAATTTATTTTAGGCTGCAAAAACGACTCTAGGAGTAATTTCGTAGCTGTTCAAGTATATACTAAAACAATAATTTCCTTTTTACTAACACTGTTTTTGTATTTCTTTAATAAGCTTTAAAGAGATTATTCACGACTTCGAAATAAACACCTCGAAAAAAAGGTCTTTAATTAAAACTTTAATGTCACGAATAAATTGTCTAAATGGCAAAAATAAAATTATTATTAACAATCACGTTTAATTGTTATTACCGGGTTTGGTGGTCAATATAAGTTACGATGGTTGGAACTTGAAATGGTTGAACGTACCAACAGGTGTGCACTGTGCATGTATCTATGCGTAATTATGTAGGATCGTGAAATAAAATAAAAAATAAAAACTAATAATAATTCAAAAACCTGAAACGACTAGGAGAAAATGATTTATATCTGAAATTACTTTTTGCACAAGTATAATTATCATTCCGCTGGTTTTCTCTGAAAAACGCTTCTTCTTGGAAGAAAGTAGGATATTTAGAGTTCTATATTCGTGCGAAATGCGAATGCACATGCATAATTATAAGTAACATTAATGCGTGTCCACTGCATTGGCTATTTTATCGAAGCATACAGGATCAATCAATTTGATCAAACTAAAACTCTTTTTTTTATGTTTCCATAAAAAGATGGAAAAAATGTACTTGTCCCACATGCAATTACAAAATATGTCCTAAACAAGCCTAACTTTTATGCAAACTAATTAATTAATTACCTTCAAATAAAAAAATTAAAAATAACATAGACGGTCATCGGTATTGGGGTAATTTCTACGCGTTTGGTAATTAAAATTCGGCAAATTGCCTAAATATGCACTCTCCACATCATTTTTTTTTAACAAAAATGTATCAATCAATTTGATCAGACTAAAACTCTTCTTTTTTAAATTTCCATAAGAAAGGAGAAAACATGTACTCGTCCCACAAACAATTAAAATATATTCTAAAATTTTATGTAAACTAATTAATTCATTAATACCAATAACAAAATTAAAAATACAATGGATGGTTATCGGTATTGGCCTAATTTATACACGTTTAGTAATTAAAATTTGCTAAAAATGCAGTGTCCACAACATATTTATGTAAACAAAAATTAGCTTTGTCACTTGATTTATGAACTATCTAAAACTCGCCGAATTTTAATTAATTTTATTAGAATGTTCACTAATTGGTAGAAATTAATGAAAATTAATAATGTAGAACTTTTTCTCATCTCATCAATATTTAATATTTAAGACATTTAATTAAAATTGGTTATTTTTTGTTTTTTGTTTTGTTATACAGGGTGGGTCCTTATTAAGATCTTAATAAAAATGTATTCCTTTCATATAGATTAGGGATTGATTTTTTTTATGTTGAAAATTTTGTTGGATTCGGTTGAACATCAAGTTCAGAATTATCGAATTTACATTTTTTGTTTGTTTGTAACTATGGGGAGTGTTTAACTAATATGGTTATTAATTATATGAAAATTAGGTTTAAATATATGAACATTTAATAATAACTTTGTCCTTAATAAATAATTCAGATGCATTAATGATTTTTTAGGTGCTTCATATTACATGATTATCTTTTAAATTTTAATATTTCATAGTATTATTAAAAAAATATATAATTTGCCACCAAGTGTTTATGAAACGGGATTACAGGGAAAAAAACTGCAAATGCAATATATTTCAATTTTAAACTTTTATAGCCGAAAAGCTTTCCAATTAAACCAATTCAACTTGGATTAATTTCGAAAACAATATTTAATGAAGAACTAAATAAAATACATGAAAAATAAGTGATTTATATGTTACTTAAATAAAACTTTAATTGGGTATAAATTGCAAAAATGGGCTATAGTTTTTTATGAAACAATAAAACATATAAGCCTTTAAATATTTTATGCCGAAATGATTGTTTTTATTTGTACTGTTATTTTTTGTAATTTATAATAATTATAAAGATTGCAATATTTCAAAAAAATTAACTTCTTTTCAGCGAAAAAACTGTAAAATGTGTATTTAATAATTCGGTATAAAAAATACAGAAAAACTGTAAATTTGGTTAATATTTTTGAAATGTATTACCCTAAAGATGTACTATAATCTACAATTCTACATAATTGAAATTAGTCATCTTGTCCATTACTATAAAAGAAAAAATAAGACAAAAAAATGAAAAAGTTTATCTATCCCCAATATAACTTGATTGCCAAAATTGATCATCCTTTATTGTTTACCTTTTTTCTGCAAAAAATGTAAATAAATAATTAAATGTTAAGATTGTGCAAATTTTAGTAGTTATTTTGCATAAAATTGAAAGGCTTAATGAAAATATTTTAATTCGCAAAAAGTTATAAAAACAAATATTTCATTATACTGACGGCAATAAACAAATGGAGAAAAACATGAAAATTCCAATTTCACTGACATTATTTTGTGTTCTTGTATACGTATAGGAATAAAGTGGTAGATAATAGATACACACGAAGAAAATGAATTAGCAGTTAGAACGTGTTTAGTGTATGGAGCCTACTTAATGCAAGGTGCGTACATGAAAAAGAATGTTAGTGAAACACACTCACTACCAGATAAATGCAGTATCGACGTCGACGATGCATTTCGCTCTAAATGAAGGAAAAGTTTTCCCGATTTTTCCACAGCTTGTGCATAGACTACAGTGCCATCATTCAAGGCGTGTAACGTGAATAACCATCCAGTGCGCTTCTCCTTGCATGCATTGCTTTGCCAGCAGAGCTAGAGCTGTATGCAAAGACCAAAGAGATTAGAATGTGAACATGAATGGTATAGCTGTAAAATCGCACCCATTTATTATTACTTTCCTCCTCAGCTAGCGCGTACATCGCTCTTCTAATTTTCTCTGTGCATGCCCAGCTAGTTTTTATTTAATGGTTATTATTATTGTTGTTATTATAGCCGCGAGTACATTGTGTAATCCTATTCTAATTGTAACTTTTTGTTGCACTCTTCTATTATCATTATTTTCATTACATTTCACTTGTTGTTGCTGTTGCTGTTGCTGTTGCTGTTGCTGTTGCTGTTGCTGTTGCTGTTGCCGGTTATATCCATTTCCATTATGCTCGTACATGGTACATACATTTAGATGATATCTGTGTGGTAAATAAGGCTTGTCTGTACCGAAACTAATGCCTCTATAGAAAGTTTTCGGTTGAATGTCCACTTTCCTTCAAATTTTTTCTGCGTTTTCTTCATTTATATTTTTATTTTTAGCCGGATCTTCAGTTTTTACTTGATTTATTGCTATTCGTAGTCTTCGAAATTAAACTTTTATTAGATTTTCTATAAATTTTATTTCTAATTGAGGATTGACATCTAATACCTTAATGCCGCTTACTTTTCTTCAATAAAATAATTGCTATTTTTTGTTTCGTGTATTCTAAACAAATAATTTAATTATTAATTAATTTCTCCTGTACAAATAAACTTAACTTTACCTTTTACTTTTGTCACAAAAAACTAATTTTTTGCATAAATAACAAGATTTATTTTCGAGTTTATAAGATTAATCATTTTGGACGCTGCAGTTGTCAATTTGCGCGAGATTTGCAATCAATTTTATAGCTAAATAATTATACTCATATATTGCAAAGATAATTGAGGTAAATGCAAATAAAATCCCTTCATGACTCGCGTTGGTTAATCAATAAGTACAATGTGATTGTTAATTTACTTTTACATTCCACAGCAAATATCGAAAAGTTAATTATTTATTAATTAAGTTTAGAATAAAAAAAAAGGAATTCTGCTTATAGAGTTGCAACCGAATAGTCTAAACAAAATATATTTATTTCACTATGCACTGGATGCACTGGAAAATATTTTTTGTGGTTTCGGGTTTAGCTTAAATTGTAAAACTTTTTAATTGTAAAGGGAAATCCTTGTTGTGTATTCTTATTAAAACAGGGTGGTTTTTTAGTGTGATCAATTAGGAGGATTCAATTGAAATGACGTCATCGATAACTTATTTTTTCTTTGATTCGAAACATTTCCTCATAGGTATTTTCAATAAAAATTTAGATCAACTAAAATTGTTGCAATTTCCGCACTTTTTTTCAATTTTGTTCCATATTTTGATTGCTCAGTAAAAATATAGCCGATTTTTATAAAAAAATATTTTTTTATCGCGCGTCTTTTCGAAATTTCGTCAATTTCCAATTCTTTTTTTTTAAATCGCATATTTCTACTTTATAAAGGTTATAATTGATTCGTTAAATAACCTATCATAACCTTTAAGAAGTGAAATTACCTAAATTGTTTTTGTTCCAAAGTAACACAATTATTAATTTGGTTTATTAAATATCTTTTCCTTCGAAATTCCTTACGAATGATATTATTTCCGACCATCAAAAACATTCTTTTTTTTTTTTTTTTCAAAATTCCTTTTTACCGGTTTACTTTCTATTGGTCATTCCAAAATACTTCTTAGTAATTGCAATTTTTCATAACTTCTTTTTAACTTCTAATGAATTAAAATTCAAATTTTAATATCTATTGTGTCAACACATTGTTCATTGGGGTAGCATCCCATTTAGAATTCATGTATAAAAATAATTTGGTATTTGAAAATTCAAATTACTTCAAAGGAAATTTAATTTACATAACGCGATACTTGAACACCCAGTATTATGTGCTATTAATAGTGTAACCTTCTTAAGCGAAACAATAAAACTTCATTGATTATCTTGAAATTCTAATTAACACAAATATAAATTACCAGCAAACACGAGTGAAAAAGAAGAAGAAAGAAGTGGCACAAGAAAATAAATAATGATTCAACAATTTTCTCAAAGATAATAAAGAGAGATAAATTAAAGTAGTAAAATATGTGGCAGGCATTATAAGTAATTGCGAATGTGGCGATAAACGTTTAATTCAATTTCCAATTAGTGTGATGAACTGGATGGTCGCGGTTTGTATCTATCAACAAACGCATTTCCTTGAGCAGCGGGTCTCTCTTTCTCTTCGGCCGCGCCGAACTATTCGATTCATTTCCAGCTTGCAAGCGCTAGAGCAAGTGCACAGTGCGCATTTACTCGACGAGGTATATAAATATATAATTGTGAGTGCATCTGGGCAGCGTTTAATCACAGGGTCGCTCACATTCGTTTCTGCTTTCCTCTATTCCTAACTATTCCCATTGCTCTTCGGCTTCGCAGCTTTTGACCGCACCGCTTTTACTATACGCGACTCGATATAATTATCGGTTATATAAACAGACAAATCGCGTCTTCATTTGTGTCGATGACTTTATATTTTCGATACAGACAGCCCGTAACTGTTAATCGAATCGACGATAAAACTGGGTTTTAATTACTGTTGCTGAATTAAAATTAGAAATTGTTTGATTAAAAAATAAATAAAAACAGCAACAGTTGCGTTTAATTATTCCGCGAGTGCTAAACATTTGACGCGGCGCCCGTAAAAATATTTCCGCTAAAAGTGAGAATCGGATGCTTATCTTTTCAAATAAATTAGTCTATTTTGGTTGAAATTTTAGAAGAAATTTTTCTCCTTTGCATAAAAAAGTCATAACTTAGCTGCTTAACTAGTATTAACATTCTTATTGCATACTTTTGGTAATTATGTATAAACAAATGGAAAGAAAGATTTTTTACTGTGTGTCGATTAATATCTGTAGAATATACATTTATTCTTTTCACTTGAAATAAATTTCAAGCAAAATTGTCGAATAATTATAGTTTACAGGTGCTAAGAATGTTCTATTTTTTTTTTTTTTTTTGACGTGCGTTAAATGAATAACATTTCCATAATTTGGCAATTTTAATGTAAATTATTTACCTTTTTTTAGCGAACTAATGAAATACGGGAAGTTCTTAATTAAATGATTTATTTAAATGAGTGGACGTTATAGATTTGAATGTTTCCTGCTTAAATTCAAATACAGAAATTGAACATTTTACTGATTTTACACTATTTTCCTGTCCAGCGGACATTGAAAATTAAACTTCCCTCTTTTAAAAGTTAAGCAAAGGTTACGGCGAGTAAAATACTTTTCTTATTATACTATGTTAAGGAGGAAAACAGAAGCTGTAAAGAGCAATGTTTCTTTGCTTTTAACTCCAACTGCAGCTTAGCAACTAAATAACTCCTTCGGTGAAATTTACACCCTACTAACAACTACATATTTATGAATGGCGCCTTATGTTTTCGATTTATTTTAGAATGTCTCATAAAAATAAAATAAAATGTAGCTTTTGATATTCGATTTTTTTTTTCTATATTTTAGGAAAAAATTAAATTTTATAAATTTTATAAAATGTTCTAAAATATTTTCTATTTATTTTTTTGTTTCTTTCATCAAGCAAAACACTGCTTTTGATAGTTTCACGGGGAAACCAACAATAATACAAAGCATTAAATTTTTTATTCATCTTCAAGATAACTCTGTTTAACGAAATTTCAACTTTGTTGTCACACGAAAACTTTATCAAATTTTCAATAAACCGAGGCCATCAAACAAAAGAAAAAAATTGGCCCTTCAGGAATCTTTATGATATCATACTATGGTTTTCAATAAAAGTTTTTTTCCTCAAAAATCAAACAAGCTATGGAAATTTTGTTAAATTATTTAGATAGTATTTTAAAATATCAATAAGGAACAATTATACCCTTTTTCATATCTCAAAAAGTTTCCTTGAAATTAATTATCAAAATTTATTCTATGCCAAATTATTTTCTTAGAATAAAAAAATCGTCGATTTTTTTCTGGATAATTCGGGAACCAGGACATATATTCTATTTATGTAGCCGGTATAAGTTGGGAGTTAAATTCTGCCCATTTTGGTCCATTTTACAGAATCTATATCATTAAAACTGCAGAAGTTTCCCGTATGTGGGTTGAGAAAGTGGCCCTATTGCTGTCACTAAAATAAAAAAGAACTGGACGTGACTGGAACAAAACTATATAATTTTTTTATGAAAGTGGGCCAACAAACAAAATAATCATTACAAAGTTCATATGACAAAAACAGTGCTTACCAGTAAAATAATACTTTTTTATTTACTTCTTTTGTTTTTGAAGTGCATGGTACAATAGTAGTCTGATAAAAAATTATGAAATAAATATTCTAAATTGTTTATAATTGATTTCTTAGTGAACGCATCATACTTTTGTGCAATACAAGCAACAAAAAGAACAGTTTTTAACGGCCTCTAATTACAAATTTGTGCACTTTTGATAATCTGAATTAAATCTTTAACATCTTTATTGTGTGTTTACCGTTAAAAGTGTATTATTAGTTTAATACCATAGTTAAAACTGTTAAAATAAATTATTTCCCAAGTATATTATTAATATGTAGAGTTAGTTAATTAAAACAAAACAAAGTGCTCAAAATATTATGAAAATTTAAAAATTAATTATTCTAAATGCAAGAACATCGAACTACCAATTTTTAAATTATTTTGCGGTATCTTAGGTATTTTTCCGAAATTCCAAAAGCACGGCTTTCGATGCAAAATTAGTTGTCTTTAATGTTTTATTAATTAAAATCAGTCAAATGATATTAAAAAAAAATTGTTCTTACCTATCTGGCACTTATATTAGTTACAAAATTATTTTAAGAAATAGTAATGGTGTTAGTTTGATTAGTTTCCATCTTAAAGGAAAATAAGAAATAAAGAAAAAGAAAAAGAAAATCTGTCCAGTCAGTGACTTTTCCATCTTACATCTTAAGTGCAGTCGGTGCAGTGTTAAATTTAAGGACCTATTATTATAATTACGTGACATTTCAGACATGCACACAAATAAAATAAAATGTATATCTATAAATAACCATGTAAGAGCAACTCAAGTATAATTTTATCTTTTACTATAACCATTACCATCACTTTAACATAATAATAATACTATTTTCAGACGAATTAACTACTTGTTTTCCAACGATTTTAAGCTCAAAGGTTATCACAAACAACATTATTGTTAAACTTAAGATAAAGTACCTATAAATGGATACGTATAAAGAAGAGTAATCCGTCGATTGAATAAATCGATAAAACAATCGGGATGCAATAAACGATTAGTATTATAAATCTTTTGAGCTAAAAGTCAACAGAGTGATTTGATGAGGTTGAATAATCTCTGAGAACGAGGTGGGCTCTTACATTGTTTAAGCATTGTTTACATATCCCGGATAATATAATAATATCAAGCGCGATTTCACTTTTCAATCATCTTCTTCTTCTTCTTGTTCGTTATTAACTGATACACCCAATAAGTAAATTGTCGGTTGGGAGGTCTAGGAAAGCAGCCGAAGGAATGCGCCGTATTATTATAAGTATACCTACATTTTTTCTCAATAGTTTATTGTAGGTGCAGCAATAGTAATTTCATTGTTATATAAATTTAGATAGATTTTTTCAGCTGGGAAATGATTTTCAAATGCTAATGTTTAGTGTTTTTGGTAAGGTATGTATACAGCTAAAAATCATAAAGAATGTGAAAAAATACTGACTTTTAAAAGATGCTTTTCCTCTTAAATAAATAAAATAGAAGCATCTGCATCTTGTTAATAATAATCTTGAATCTTCATATAAAAATATCGCAACTTTAAACTATAAAAGTAGTATACTTGATGTCAATAAATTAGAATACGACTCCTTTATTTCTGAAATTTTTGAAATTAGCACATTGAAACATAGAAAAGTGACAACAGGAATTACGGATTTGATACACCCTGTAAATTGCTATTTTTTTTTTTTTGATTCTGGAAAAATCTTGAGTAGAATAGAGCTTTTTTATGACTTTTTATTCAAACCACTCTAACCTAATTAGTCACCAAGTTCAAAATAATTACTCCATTAACAGTTTCTCAAAAACTTAAAATCCAAAATTATGGGAAATACAATCATTCCTAAAATTGAGGTGTACGTAAGAAGGACCCGATAAACCAAGAAACTCATCAAGTGAGGAAAAAACTGAGCTGCGATGCTGCAAGAAAATTCCTATTAGATGTAAATTAAGTAAAATAATGATGTGAAAAATATGAAATTTGGGACAAACTTTTAAATTATGTGTTTTGATTTCAATTATATTTATTGAAGTATCATGTATTTGCATACTATCATTTAGGGCAAAATAGAAACAAAAATGTTTAACATAATTTGGTATAGAGGGCGTATTAAATTAGGTACCTATGAAAATTAGAAAGATGATGTTTTTCTAAAAATCCAATTTACAAAAAAAAATAACTGGAAATGAGCAGTATTTTGAAATGTATGAGAATATAAAAAAAAGTTTCTTTAAGATAATCCTTATTATAATAATCGAATCAAAATATGAAAAAAATGGAATTTTCCGTTAAAAATATGACATCTAGGTACTTCCGGTATTATCGAAAGTGAAAAAATGCGGAAAATATTTTAAATAAGTAGAAAGGTAGAAATTTGTAAATACTATAATATAAAAAATTGATATATGTATAGTATATCTTACCAAAAAGTTAACTGCATTTAATAGGTTAAAAAAAAAAACTTCTTGAATAAAATTAAGCAAAAACTTTCTTAAAAAATAAAGAATAAAGTTCATTCTATTTTGTTAAGACCATAAATGGAAAAAATAATACATTTAAATTGAAATATTTGATTGTAGAATGGGAATTAAAAAAAAAAAGTCAAATAGTTGCCCACATTAGCTCGTTAATACAAATGGAAATATCTAAAATGGTTTTATAAGAGAAACCACGATTAACATTAAAATATCAGTAGGTATTAAAAGTTGACACTAAGCATTTTAAGCTAAATCGAATAAAAAAGAATTATTAATAAAAAGTTAATATTTAATTATATAGAATTGAGGAAAAAGTCAAAGTAAAAATGAAACTAGTCGTTTCGAAGAAAAAGAACCTTTCTAACTAATTTAGGGCTCTTGAGAGAATAAGTTATTGATTTGATTTTAGTTATAGTTACTTGGATTTTTTTTTAACTTATTTAGAATAATTTTCAACTTTTTTTTTTAGATTTAATATCTTCTGTGTATAGTCAATTGTCTCTCAAAGAAAGAAAGAATAATCTTATACTGAAGAAAAAAACATTTCAGATTATGCAATGTAAACAGTGAACTAATAAAATTACATATGGGAAAATTTATTATATGTAATTCCAAAAGTAAAGGGTCTCTAAGATTTCCGCAGAGCAGAAACCAATTAGCAAAGCTTTCAAATTCGTTAAACTTCATGAACCCTGTGGAACTTGGAGTGAAAAGAGATTAATGCGCGTGTCTAAAATTCTCTTCGTCAATTTGAAACTGAAAGAAGAAAGTTTATGTGGAACACAACAAAGAAGAATCTTTCTCGAATCTACTACCCATCAATTATTTGATTTTTATTATTAGTTCGAGAAAACCGCACCTTTATTACCTGCAATTATTATTGTATTAATTTTTACTTCACTTTTAATGACCATTCAAAACTGCAGCATTGTTCGAGTGACGTTTTTATTGACCGCGTCGAAAATTTCTGTGATCTTCACACTCATTCTCAAATATAATAGTCATATTTTTTTAAAGCTCTCTGCGAGCAATTGCAATAATAAAAAAGAAAAGTGTAAAAATTTCCAATGAAAAGTAATAAAAACCTAGAAATCCGTTAGTTTTTTTTTTTATTAATACTGAAAGATTTTACAGTGAATGAATTTATGAAGAGATTACAGGATTTTTGAAACAATAGCGGATGAATTTTATTAATCTGAGAATCCGGTTTATTTGAAACGGCGAAAGATAATCGAAAAATTCAGCACTTCCGAGATGCAAAGCACAAAAGAAAGTAACGCAAAATTATTTCACGGGTATCAAGTTTCTAATGCGCCTTCATATTCTTGTTCTTCTAATTTCATTTCTCTTGGAAAATTCAAGAAAATGTAATTGCTTCGTATAACTTAGTTCACTTCAAATTGCTTTATTCTGTTTAGTGGTTAATTTTAACGTTGCCACAGCCGCGTATTTTAATTACCAACATATGTTAATTATTTAATTTACCGTGGTATAATTAGGAAATTACTTTTATGAACTTTCAGTGGAATGTTGTTTATTTGTTTCTCGTTGTAATTTCATTTGACAGAAAAAAATTAAAATTATTGAGTAAAACATTTTTTTAAGCAAAAAAAAATTCTCTTAGAAATTAAAACTAAAATCAAATCAATAACTTATTCTCTCAAGAGCCTTAAAAATTGTTAGAACAGTTCTTTTTCTTTAAAAAGACTAGTTATTTTTTACTTAGACTTTTTCCTCAATTAAAATAAAATTAATTAATTAAATTTAAATTAAAATACCTAATTAAATAATAACTTTTTGTTGTAATTTTTTTTTTTCGATTTAGCTTAAAATTCTTAGTGTCAACTTCTAATACCTACTGATATTTTAATGTTAATCGTGCGATTTCTAATAAAACCTTTTCTTTATATTTCCATTTATATTAACAAACTAATGTGGACAACTGTTACACTTTTTTTATTTCTTATTCTACAATCAAATATTTCAATTTTATTCTATTATTTTATCCATTTATGGTCTTTACAAAATTTAACTTTATTCTTTATTTTTTATAAATTTTTTATAAAAGTTTTTGCTAAATTTTATACAGAGAGTTCATTTGTGATTTTAATTTTTTTTAAGATATTACCTTTTTGGGGAAATATTTATTTATTTATTTATTTATTTATTATTTATTGGGCTATCGACCTTATAGGTCTTTCCGCCAAAATTAACAGATAATTATTAACAATATTATTATGGTAATAGTTATAAATCATTTAA
>JASKGO010006578.1:0-41135 GCA_030556065.1 Holobus sp. GC000080
AAAGGCAGTCTTTATTCAAAAAGAAAAGAAAATACTTTATTCCATTAACACATTAATACATTATTCCTGAACATAAAAAACGCTTTCTTATCGAGAACTGAACTGAACTGAACTGAACTGACTTAACTTTTTGCTCAACATATGTGTGAGTGTGACCATGTTAATCTCTTTGCAATTTTTAACAAAAGTGAATTTTTTTTTTGTGGTTTTATCCAACCGCAATTTGAAATTTTTTTTTGCCTAAAATTATCAATGTTATTTAATTATTTGAAACGATTTCTTTTTAAGATCCAATTTAGTGATTAATTTTCATTCGTGTAATTACTGTGGCTGCTTAAATAACCTCCAGTTCCACCTGGTTTTGAAACTTTAAGGACACCTGCTCTTGTAAAATTAAGCCCTTTCTCTTCTTGATTTATTTAATTTACATTTTTTTTATGTGTTTATTAATTGCAACGATTTTTTTTTTAATTGAAAATTATTATTTAACAGGACAACTGAATTTCTTACATACAATACAGTTTGTTGGTACTTTCTTTTCAGTACAATACCAACTTTAGTAAAATATTTAAAGAAATATAAATCGTCCGAAGGAAGAAAAAAGAAAAGCGGCCGTGAGAAATTCGTGCGACTCTCTGTAATCGGTCCTCTCGGATCTCTCCTTCTGAAAATAAAGTCAAATGAATAAAGAAATCAACAAATGAATGAAGTACAACCACGAAAAAGTAGAGAGCTTTTGTCGGTCCGCTCTTTATCAAGTCAATAAATTCCCAAAGTTGATGTGTTGAAGATGATGTTAGTTATGTTTTCTTCGGCGGAATTGGATTGGATTTTGAAGTGCACGAGCTTTTTAAGATGTAGTTTCTGTTTTGTTGTTTTATAAGTATGTATAGTATATGTAGATGCTGTTTAAAAGCGATATGTTGAGGACACAGAGCCGGAGCATTGAAACCCGGTTATGGATATTAAACTAGGCTATGGAGTGCTGTTCTCTTCGTATTTAATACAGCTGAGACGCCGAACTCTGTGCGCGTTTTATTCGTTTCGTTTGGTTTCGTTCTTTCTTTCTGATGTCTGCCAACCAGCCAGCCAGCCAGTATCCATTCGTTTTGTTCTTTTTATTCTCTCTTTTGATGTTTTTAAATTAATTTTTTCGGTTGTTTACTTACTCTGATTAGTTATATTCTCATTATTGAAGGAGAAGAATTTCAGAAATATTGTTGGTAATCACTTTTTTGCTTGCTCATTTTTATTGATGTAATTTTTCTTCTTAGCTGAATTTTCTTCTTCTTTTTTGTTTTATTTAAACAATGAGGAAAATTTATAAAATTATTTTGTAAAATAATTTAAAAAGGATTAAAAATTAATAAAGTTTAAATGACTAATTAAAAAAATAATAATTTAGGGAAATCATTAAATTATTTAGTAAAATAATTTAAAAGAAGGTTAAAATTACTAAAGTTTCAAACACATTTAAAAAGATAATGCAATACAAATAATCAATCGAAGGAACTTCCAGTTTTAGGAATTTGTTTCCTGTTTTCTTTAATTTTTTTTTTTAACCAAAGAAACCTAAATGAAAAAAATATGTAAATCCATTATCCTTTAAAGGATGGAAATTAATATCTGTTATTGCAGAAACAATAAAAATCCCCTTCGAATCCAATTAGTGGCAATAATGAATAACGACGTCAATAAATAATAGAAAAAAAAAATCATTAAATAAGTAATGAAATAAATGAAAAGCGGTAGCATTTTGTCGAGTGTACTATTATTGCTTTTGTTTTGCAATTGTTTCTGAGTATTTATTTGCTTTTGTGTGTGTGTATGTGTGTAGTAAGTATGTGTGTGTCGTCATTAGAGCGGCCACAATTAACACGGCGACCAACCCGAAAACCTATTTTACTTTTTTTTTTTTTTTAGTTTTATTTTCATTTCAACAACGTTGCACAAATAAAACGGACAATAAACGCGTACACAAAGTGACCACACAACTAACTAACAATAAACTATTTATTTGCAATAATTATAGAGTGGCAAGTACTAATTACCAAGTGATTCCGTTCTTTTTAATTTATAGTTTAATTTATTAAAAAAGCTTATTTATTTTAATTTAGAAAAAATTAGAAAAATACTTTTGACTTTTTCATTGATGCAAAAGAGAATGTAAAATGATTCGGATTTTTAGAGGGCGCGAAATTTGTGTCATATAACTCGAAGGATCGATCGTCCCACTTTTTCCATTTATTTTCCTGTCGTTTTTTTTTTTTCTTTCTTTCGTCCTGTGTTTGCTCTGTATTTATGTTTTGTTTTTCTGGTATTACTTTTCCCTTTGGAAAAAGAGATAATTCTCTTTTTTTGTCTTTAGTTTTTGTTTTTGTTTTTTTTTTTAATAAATTTAATACAAAAAGGAAAATTTTGCAAAGTAATTTAATTTCTTATAGTTTATGTTTATTTTCTATGCATTTTAGCATTTTATGCAATGAAATCGATGCATTGGCAATTTTTTTCGTTTCCTTTTTGTTTGCATAATTTAATTGATTTATTATCGATAATAGAAAAAGTATTTTGCTATTTGCAAGTGTGCGAATTTGTTAACGACAACGAAACGAAATAAAAATATTATTAATTTTACGATTACAATAAATAATGTTGATGATGATGATTAATATTATTATTCTTATTACATATATGAAATCAAATAGGTGCAATTAATGACAATTGAGGTCATCGTCAACTTTTCTCGTTAATCTACATTTGCATTTGCACCACTACCACCACATAATGAGCTGCTTTCTGTGTGTGTCTGCTGCAGCTCTATGTTTTTCTATATGTGTTTGTGTGTTATGTACTCGTATCTGTGTAAAAGAGTATAAGTAAGCGCGTATTTATGAATATTTCAATTACATTTATTTATAGTTTTGCGTTCCAGTTTCTTTTTGCGTTTGGTTTTCATCGTTTGATGATGCCATGTATGCAAGTACTGTGTGTTGTATGAAATTAGTGGTATGGCAAAGTCTATTAGTAATAGGTAGGTAACTCGGACGGAGAGCTAGAGAAAAGCTCTTTGAATTTAGCGCATTTTTGCTTCGTTAAGTTCTACTCTTCTTCTTCTTCTTCTTCTTCTTCTACTTCTATTCCTCTGTGTAGTACTTATAGTATGTACATTGAGAATCTCTTTGATCTAAATTATTATATTAATTTAATTTTACATCCATAATGTTAGCATTCTGGTATTTTTAAAATAAATAAAAAGTTCAAAAATTAATTAAAATCTTGAAGAGTTTTGAAAATAGTTTCTAAAGATTTTTAATGAATTTTTAAATTTAAATTAATATAAAAAGTTTATTTTGATTTTTTTTAATACATTGGAATTTTGCCTTTGAAGAATGGCACTCTATATCTGCATTAATTAATTAAATGTTTTTTATTAAAAATGTGGTTTCAGCAATATTTTTTTTTAAGCAATATTTAATGTTATTAAATTTACAAAGATTCACTTTTAATTAATATAATATAAAATGTTATATTTTTTGCAGCTTATTAAACGATCTTCTAAAATAAATTATTATTTTTTGTTGAATTTATTTAAATAATTTTCTTTTTAAATTTTGTTACTTTAATTAAAAGAAAAAATTATATGGCTCACAATATTTTCGTTTTTTTTTTTATATTATTATTTTTTGTTTTCTTTATTTGATGATTTTTCCTTAATCCTTCAGGTAGTTTCAATTATAACAGGACACTAATGCTAATGAACAACCTGTTCATCGAAAGCTAATTAAAATTAAATAATTATTCTTATCTATAGTAATCTATATAGGAATCGAAAGGAAGAAAGAATTAGATGAAAATAAAAATTTTGACACAATTATGAATTTCCTTTAGGCAATCTTAAATAATTTACTTTATGTAATGTGGAAAAAAAAATTATAAGGAAAATGGTATATTTAATACGAACACCCTGCATAATTAATTCCGTAATGAGTAATATTTTGTATATTGATTGATTCGATATTTGTTTATGTGGTCCAACCTGATCAAACTTTAAGATTATTAAACATGCACACACAGACAGACACTGAAGCACTTAGAGACTACTGCATATAGATTTGTTGTGCGACCGCAAATCTATAATTATTTTCATTAGAACATAAAGTTATAGTTATTATTTATTACACATGTTGGTTACATGGCCGTGTAGGTATTATACTCGCACAGCTAAATGTACAATCTTGCAATTATTTTATTTAAACATTGCTTATAATGCACACACTAATGATATAAACGTGTACACAAACAGATGCAAAAATAAGATTAACTGATTTGCTGATTTCTTGTGTAATGATTGCCTTTTTTTATTCCTCTTTCGTTTGTTGGTTTGTGTGCGGGTGTTTGCCTTTTCTTTTTTTTTAGTTCTATTTTATTTAATTAAATTTTCATTTGCTTAATTTGTTTTATTTTTTTGTTCTTTTGCTTAATTTATTTTATATTCTTCTTTTGCTCAATTTGTTTTCTTTTTTTCTTCTTCTTTGCTTATTTGTTGTTGTTGTCTTTTTAATTTGTTTTTTCTTTCTCTTTTGTGTGTTTAGTAGTGTAATTTACTAATTTCTGTGTGTGTTTTATGACACATGACAATAATTGCGTTTGCCTTTTGTTAATTTCGCATATTATGGTAATGGTCATGGCAATAATGACCACCTTAGGGATATGTTAATTATTTTTTAAATTTTACTACATTTTTTCTTTCTTTTTATTAGTTTATTAATTACTTATTAATAATTGTTAATAGATTAATAAATACTGATAAAAAAAAATATATAATTGAAAACAAAAGAGTTTTGAAAAGTTTTGTTTATGTTTGGTTTAAACTTTAAACCAAAAGCTTTAAAATGATTTAAAGTTAAAAAAAGTGGTTGAAATATGGCGATGGCGGCCGAAGGTGGAAATCCTTCCAATTTAAATTTATTATTTGCAGTTGTATTTTGTGCGATGTGACTGGCTGGCTACCGCCAATACCAATAGTCCAATACCATGTTATAATTTACAATGAGCGGATAAAGGTGAAGGATTCCTTCAATCCAATTCTAATGAGGTTGCTCCTGCTGCTTTTGCTTCGTTATTCTTTATTCGTTATTAATATTATTATTGAATTATTTTCATGTTTAATTGCCGCACTTTTTCTTCACATTCTTTGTTCGTTTTTTCGCTTTTCAAATTTATAATGATTTTTTTTTATTTTTTAAAAAAAGAAGCTTTAAATAAAAAAAAAATAGTAATTAAATACATTATTTGCTTTATAAATTTATTGATTGTTCTTTTTACGTTTTTTTTTTATGTACAGAAGTGTTGTTTGATTTTTATATGCGGAAACGGTTACATCAAATTCGTCCTTCCGTTCAAGGAGTACTCGTATCTATAAGTGAAAGTTCAAAATTGTTTTTGTTTTTTCAATAAAATCAACAAAAACCAATATGAATTTTGTTTACAGAAAAGAAATTTGAAGCGTTGAATTTTTCGAAATTGAAAAAGATGCCATTTATTTAGTGAAATAATTCAAGTCCTTGTTTTTCATTTGAATTTCCTTTGAATTTCAAATAATAAAATAGCAAAAAGCAGGTTGCTTTTCATAAAAAATAGAATTGTTTTTTGTCTTTGACTTCGACTTTGCCATCGGGCTTGGCTAGTGGCTAGAGCTAAGCTTGTTTCTTGCATTCCTTGCGCTGCGGCTAGGCTGCAATGTCCTGCGATGCGGTTTGCCTTCGTCCGTTGCTGCCGCCGCTGCTTTCGTGCACTTTACGCTAGCTGTCGGCTATGGGGGACATTGCTCGTGTGTCGTTTTTGGAAAATTCACTTTTCCGACTGCTGCCGCTGCTCTGCAACTGCTGTTGCTGCCGCTGCGAGGTCTTTGCTCCTTAGCTCCTTGGATCCCGATGCTCGTAAATGCGCTCAATGAAAGAGACCAACTTGTTGGGCACTGCTTTTGCGTCCTCCATCCTCCATCCTTCATCCTTCATCCGTTGATAGAGGAAGGAATGGAATGGAATGGAATGAAATGAAGAAGCAAATGGAAAAACTCTCATTTCTATGTTTAAATGTTCTGCTTCCAGACTGGTTGCTTAGTTAGTTAGTAGTTAGTTAGCTGCTGTGGATGCTTTTGATAGTTGCAATGCAAGTACTATTATTATACAATGTTCCTCTTCTTCTTCTTCTTCTTCGCCGGTCGGTCTTTTGCTTGCTTGTTCTCCTCTATACTATATATTTTTATTATAAGAAGTGTGTATAGAAGTAGTCTGCTGGTGTGTCTGTCTGCCTGCTGCTGCTGTGTGTCTTCTCGACGACTTCTCTCTATTTGCGTTGTCGACGTTGCGTATAGTTGTTTCCCTTGAAGGGGCCATCGGACCCAGGAGGTCGTTGGGATCCGGTCATCGGCCCGATAATTGACGCGCCGCGCTTTTCATTTTCGATTCTTTTTTTTTTTGTCGCCTTTTTGTTTTTTCGAAATGTTTTAGTAAAGTTATTATTAAAGGGGTTAATCCCCAGGTTCTTCTAAGCTACAGCTTTCCTTTCAGAAAGCTTCCAGTTTTCTCTGCTAATAAAAAATACATTTTCGTAAAATATAAAAATGACTTTTTAAATAAATACTTTAACTAAGTTTTGTTTTTGGAAAGCTTCCTATTTTTTTTGAAAAAAAAAAAAATCTTTTCGGAAAATATTAAATTACTTTTAAATTAAACCCTAAAACTAAATAGAGAGAAAAGGGAAATTAAATTAATAAAACATAAAATGAAATGAAATAAAAGAACGAGTTGGCCAATAAAATTTGCAAGAAGCGTTGCATCAATGGTGCGCACACTAAAACTATATAATTGCCTAATTACACGAGATGTAATTACTCTTTCTCTATAGTGGTTTATATACCATTTGGTATACATTGATGTAATGTAAATTTGATTAAAACAAAACAAGTTAAGTTTCGTCACCAGCTCTACTTTTTTTTTCTTTTTCGTTTTTTGCCATGTTTTTCTCTTTTTTTTTTTCTGTGCATCAATTATTATATTGTCAATAAAATGAACCGCGGATGCTCCAGTTGTAATTTAAATGCATCTGATTTGTGAAATTGCAAATTGCTGTTGATAATTGCACTGTTTGAAATGATTGTTTGCTGTGTTAAATTTATGTGTCTGGTAGTGTTGCGAGAGTGTAAAGGTATTCAGTTCGGTAAATCGCGCTTAGTGAAAGTTAAATTGTTATTTTACAATATGCCACTTTTTGTCAATGTGTGTGTGTGTGTGTGCGTGTGTGTAGAATGAATGTGTGTTGTTGCAAAGTTAAAGTTGCCCAAGCGAGCGCAGTCCTAGATTTCGATTCATTTAAACCCACAATGCTTTATACAGTTTTCTGTACACTTTTCTGGTATAGTTGAAACTGTAAACTGTGAAAAGTAAAGTGTTGCGATGCCGGAATCAAAATTGTAACTTTCTAATTAGGCACAAAAATCTACAATTCCTCTTTTTTTTTTTTTTAGTTTTTGTTGTTTTAACTTTTGTTTCCTTGAGGAATAAAAAACTGTTTTTTAGGGCAAAGTTAATTAATTAATTTAAATTAATGTTTAATGAAAAAAATTATTATGGTTTTTGTTTATTAACAATTCCGAAAGATTAACAATGACGAAGAAATGAGAATTTCATTAATTTAAAAATTTGTCTGACGTATGTGAAATTATTTTTCATATAATTTCATATAAGTAATTGGAGTTTTACTTTTGAAATAAATAAGTAGGTTTGCGTGGGCGCGAAATTATATAATTTAATGTAATCTTCTTCAGTCTTTCTTCTGAAAAGTGTATCCAAGTCCATTGCGTGTCTCTCTATCTGCGGCACTGTATACATATTTACTTTATATATTTCATTCATTGCTTTTGTGTTTGTGGCGTTAGTAGTGTATGTGTGATGAGAGCCGGGAGATTAACAACGGACAAGATGATGAAGAAGAAGAACACAAAAGGGACAAATCTCTTCATCTCTCTATTAGCGCGAGTTTCTCGAATTGCGGGCGCTCTTTCCACGTACACTTTATATTCATTTTCAGTTTTCACCGCGGCGCTCTCCTTTGTTTTTTCTTTTCTTTTTTATTTAACTTTTTTAATTATCTTTATTCGGCCTTTTTGCACATTTTTTTAAAATACTTTTTAATTATAATTAAATGAGAAGATTAATGAATTTATTAAAAATTATTGAAATGTGTCGGTGCGTCCCACTATAATCGTTTCATTAATAATTTCTTTCTTTTTTTTTTTTAAGAAATTTAAGTGATTCTTATTACAAATGTTGCACAGAACATACTACAGGACGAAATGAGAAATAAGTGTCTCTCTTTTTCTCTTTCTCTTTTGCTTTTGCTTCGGTATGAGCCTTGACCCTTTGACACCAATTGCTTATACTTCTCGTTCCGATTTCGTGTGTTTGTTTGACTTTTTCAATATTTCAATAATAATAATAATAATAATAATAGTAATAAATAATTAGAACATTTAAATGTTGTGTTAAATATTTGCGAAAAATTCATATTATTATTCGAAAGTTTTTCGTTTCACTTTATTTATTTATTTGTTTCTATACTACATTTTACCACTTTTTTTATATAGTATAGTTTCGATGATTTGCCAATTTTGCAATTTCTGTTTATGCGTTGGTGCTTTTTTCGCACTACTGTTGTGTGTTGCTGTTGTTGTTGTTGTAATTGCCTTTTTGTGCATAGTAATAATATATATTTTCTCATTGTCTTAATTGGGCGCGCGCTTACAATTTCGTAATATATCGTACACTGTATTGATGGACGGCCTCACTCCAATTTTTCTTGTATTGCTTTTTGCAAAATTTCTCTTTGTTAGTTATTATTATTTTTTCTTGTTTTATTTTTTAAATAATTTGGTTAATTGTAAATTAAACTAATTGATTATTTTATTATTGATTTATGAAATATATAAAAAAAAAGATTAATTAATGTAAAATAATGGTAAAAAATGGAACTATTTGAGCGACAACAGTTCAGCCAGCAGCCACGGTGACGACGACGAAAAAGGGTCACTTTCACTTACAGAACGGGCCCCCACGCAATCGGTAACAGCAGCTTGGCAGTATATAGTGGCAGTCGCGACTCTCAAACAAAAGTTTAACACACGGCTTTTGTAATAATAGCAATAACATGTATAAAGTACTACACTTGGCGGTTTAATGACAATGTGAAATTCTTTTGTAGCCTAAGTACTAAGTTGTTGTAGCTGTTCTAACTCTGGTGTACCTATGGTTTTATGCTGCTGCTTTCCAGAATTGGCTACTGTATTAGTTTTTCCGAGCTTTTGCTCAACGTCTCACCGCGAGAATTCAATGGCAAAGCAGTTGGAATTTTTCAGTTTCAATTATGCCTTGCCTGTCTTGGGTAATTTAATTGGATTCTTTTCTATGCTGCTGATGTATTCCATGCGCTGGCAATGAATTACTCGAATTGCTGTAGGCCATAGGGAGTAAACTATGTGGTACTAAAAATAGTGTGCTTTTTCCTTGATTTTCTCATTAATTTTACAGCTTTCTGATTTTGTATTTCTCTTTTTTTTATGTTTACTTGTGTTTCTGTCTCTTTCGAAATATATTTAGTGCGTTTTTTTATGATTTTCTTTTTGTTAGTTTGCGTTTTGTGCGGTTAAGGTTTCATTTCGTGCCTTCTTCTTCTTCAATTGAAAACTCGGTGCGTTACTTTTTAACTTTCAAAAAAATACGCCAGAAAGAAAGTTTTGCTCGTTTGTAATGATTCTCTTTTTTTTTTCGCGTTCAGTTTGAATTTCGAATTATGTAATTGTTTTGAAATGATTGTGTTCGTTGGGCTTACGAAAGTTTTAGTTTTTTTCTGGTTTATTAAAATTATTTCAAATCGAAATGCTGTAATTACTTCTTCTTCTTCGTTTTAATTTTGAGACTGAACTGATGGAAAAGTCGATAAAAGTTAGAAAGTTTTTAAGGTTGATTCGTAAATTTTCCTCAGCGAAAAAATTAACTGCCTTGACATATTTTTTGTTTCACTTTTCGGGTAATTACTTTTTGGGTTGAGGGTCCTGACCTATTGAACCCTTGACAAAAACTATTTCACCACGAAAAGTTTTATTAAATATCACTTTTCATATAATTACCATTTTAATTTCGCTTAGTTTTTTTTTGGTTTTATTTCTTTTCGCTTTTTTATTTTTGGTATTATAAAAGGAAACTTTGCTAAAATGAAAAGTTTTCGGGGTCAACCCTTGGATTCGATGCGTCTTAAAAAAGAACCTTGTTCTTGTTTGCTTTTCTTTCCAAAAAGACAGGAATTTCCTGCTCTCTTCTGTTTTTCATTTCTTAGTTCAATCCGTCTGAAAAGATGCATAGTCCATCGCTTCTTATTCGGATTTTCGGTGGTGAGGAGAGATCTGAAATGACCTGATGAAGTAGCTTTGGCTTTGGAGGACAACCAATGCATGCAAACAGAAAAAGTGTCTGTGTGTACTGTATGTATAGTAAATTATAAGAATCGTCCTTTTGTTAGGACGAACGAGTTGCTTTCAGTGTGTGTGTGTGCACGTGGTGAAAATACCGAAGGCACAAGCAGGCCCTTCAAGGTTGCCGCATGCGTCTCACCTTGGGTACTAACTCTTATTCTGAAAACCTTCACTGAACCAGCTCTCTTTTCAAGAAACCAAACTGTTCGGACCTTCTTCGTTTTCGTCTTCTTCCACTGCTTAGTCTTTTGGTCTTCTTTTCCTGTATAACTTTTGGTTCGTTGGGCTTAAGTCATTTAAGTTTTCAATACTTTTAAGCCCTACTCTGTGTGTGTGTGTGTGTGTGTGTGTGTATTAACATCCAGGTAATATGTAACCTGTACCTGAAAAGCTGCTTCGTTGGAACGCCAAGGTTCTTCAGCAGCTTCAGCAGTCGCTACTGTGCTCATTTTTCGGCGGCTCAGGTATACCTGTAATAAATTCTTAAATGCTTTTCTGCTGAAGGCCAGCGATTTCTTTTGTAAATTTGAAATTACAATTTTCTACCCTGAGTAAAATTTTTATTTTTATTTTTTATTTTTTACTTTAAAAGTTTGTTGTTTGTTATGAAAATTTGCTTACGTTACATGTAAAATTTGCCAGCCAATGGGGTTGCGTATTGTTTTGCGAAATTGGTACACATGTTGCGAGAGGAGAATAGTGGTGGTGGAGCAGATAAAACAGGTTGAAGGTTGGAGGGTAGTAATTTTGTGCGTTCAACCCTTTAGTTTCCCGAAACGAAAACCGCCGGTGGAATTCGATTAAATGGTTGTCTCTTTAGTTGCCAAATTTACCCCTTTGCTAATCGAAATTGCAATTGAGGGATTATTTTAACTATTTCTTTTTTTTTAATTTCATTCAATTATTATACGGGTTGTTTCATTATATTAACTCGTATAACAAAATAATTAGAAGCCTTTATTTCTTTTGCAGTTTTCATAGCAAAAGAAAAAATGATAATTTTCTTGTACTTTTTCTTCGGTGACGTAATTGGTGATTTAACTTTAAAGTATAGCGAAGAACGAAATTAGAGTTTTCTAAAACGAGGAAATAAGCGTCGAACGACGAAAACGAAACGGTTCTCCCTCTTTGCGGCAGAGCCGGCAGTCTCTCGGAGGCTGTGCCGGCAACATCAGCAACGGCAGCAGCAGCAGCAGCCATCGACTCTCAGTATAGTAGTAGTGAGTGTATGCGCCCGCCATACCGAAAAGAGAAATCGATATAATACACCCGCGCCCCGTGCCGTTTTCTGTTTTGTAATAATAACTACATATACCTAGATCCATTCACAGCACAAGCGTTTCATTTTAAAGATGCTTTTTTCTACTCTCTTAACTCTTTCTCCGTATTCTTCTACAATAGCAGCTAGTGCTGAATGATTATGTGACTTAAATGTTTTTTGTTTTACTTCCTATGTTTCTCAATTCTTTTAGTTTTCCATTTTTTCTTGTTTTGTTTTAAATTTGTATCATTGCCACACCGCGGCGTCTGTTTTTGATGATGGTTATTGAGCTGCTGCTGCTGCTGTGTCGGTCGTTTGTTCATTTAGAAATTGTTGCTTTTTTTAGTTGCTCATTGCTTGCTAGTTTTGCTGCCATGTTGGTTGTGCTGGCAAAGCGAAGGGAAAGCGCCGGTCCTTTCGCTTTGCGCGGGCGAAACTAGGAAACATTTCACCTCTCTCGGCGCGCGCGATTTAGATACTTAGTAGTACACTGCTTTTGTATTTAAAAGTAGGAATTACGTTGCATCAACACACAGCACAGAAACGCATGCATTCGTTCGGTGTGCCGGCATTTATTGAAGAAAACCCAATTAGAAATAATAAAAAAGAAACAGTCTCTCTCTTGGCAGATATATCGCTTTTGCTTTTGCCGTTCTTTCTTGCGAAATTTCTCTTTCTTTTTAAAAACTGTTGCTAAAGCTAAACTTTTCTTTGATTCTGTGAATTTTCAATTTTTTATAATGTTTTTTTTTTTAATGATTTATCAATGTAAATTGCAAATTATTCTTTTTATTTTTTCGGGATGCAAAACAGAAAAAAACTGAAACCTATTTGTGTTCATTTTTTGTTCTTTTCTTTGACGCATGCAGAACGCCAGAAACGGTAAATTGTTTTTGCCCGGTTATTGACTGACAACTGGCGTTGACTCCTCTTCGGTTTTTTCTTCATATGTTTTTATAAATGATGGTAATATGTGTTGCTCTGTATATATGTATGTGTGTTCTTTCTGTGTATAATGTAAGTTCTTTGCGTGGTTCTGCTTTTGGTCGGCCAATGACCATCCTGGCAAATGCGTGCAATAGTTGGGGTTTATACCTTTGTGTCGTCTTCCTCCACTTTGCGCTCTCTTCGGCACGGATACGTACGTCGGTTCGGAGGTGGTGATGATAATGATGATGTTGATGACCAAGTTTGAAGGTCATCGGCAGCCGCGGCCGCAGACCTGGTGCGACGATCGCTTTGCTCTTCGAAATAGAGCCAATGACCGCCGGTTTATAAATTGTATGTGTCTTGTATATGGTGTTAAAGCATGTACTAAGTATGTGCTATGTTGTAAAATATAAATTTTCTACGGGGGCGGCAAATTTTCACTTTTTTTCTTTTTAATTTTTTGAAATTTTCAAATTTGTTTATTTTAAAAAAAAATCATTTTTAATTGTAAAGAAGATTTAATTAGTTCGATTGAATTGTCTTCGAGGAGAAAATTAATAAAAATAAAGCAAAAAGGATTTATTGCGCCAGGCTATTTGAAATTGATTTATCGTTATTATTTTAATGAAATATGGAAATTGCTTTTGTAATAAATATGCAAATTGTTGCAATGTTATTAACTATTTAGTACCGATGAAATTGTTGTTTTCTTTTTAATTGATACAATGATGGAATGATTACTATATTCATTACATTTATTTCTTTTTGTGATATATATATATTTTTTTAATTTTACTTATCGTTGTACTTTTTCTTTGTTTTTATTATTTCGCTTTTTTTTTCAGAAAAGCTTCAAGGAGCTTTTACATATTATGTTGAGTTGTTTAAATTTGTTTTTACATTTCTTAATTATCTGTTTTACACAATTTGTGTTTGCGTTAATTGTTATTTGAGATTAACGGTTTCCGATTTATTTCGGGCAGTTGATTTAATTGTCATCATGATCAGTAGAGTAGAGGCGAAGCGAGCGGCTTTTACAGCGATTCGTTTTGTTCTCTCCGTTCATTTCTCTGTTCGGTCGGTGATCGTTCGCTAGTTCTGTACTAACTAACTAACTGTTGGGTCATCGCTCTTCGCAGGTTCACTGTACAATATTATTATGATTATCAGAAAGCTTAACTTTGGTTGTAATATTGTTTATATTTGTCGTCCACATTCTTTGTCTAGTTAGTCGGTTACATAAATTTATTACATTTATTACCTTCTTCTTCTTCTTCTTCTTCTTCTTCTTCTTTTACTTATCTATTAAAAATAAAAAAGATTTCTTCAATAAAAAGAGTAAGGAATTTTAAGATATAAATTTTAAATGAAAAAATAAAAATGGAAAGAAGAGTAAAAATATTTAATATTCTTCATTTGATTCTCGGAGATCTCAATGAAAAACCGTATACAGTGTGTTTTATTAAGGGATAATTTAAAACCGTTTCGAATAATGTTAATCGATAAATTAAGTAACGGAAAAAGGTAATGGTTTTTACTGCGCGAATTAAATTGTTGTAATGGACAATGGGATAAAGTATGTCGTCAATTAGGAGTAATAGTTTTTCGAGTTTTTTTTTTACGATTTTTCATTTAATGTCATTAGACTGTTGTATGTCATTATTTCTGCTTAGTTTTTCCACTTTTTCATGGGTAAAAATGGAGCCTTTTTTGAAAATATGATCGTTTTAATGAATACTTTCGCATTTTTAAATTGAAATTTTATTAATTTTTTTTCATATTTTTTATCGCTTTTGTTTTATACAATATTAATTAATTGTAATTTATGCTCACTAAAAATTGACTTAATTTTCATTTTTTTTTAAAGTTTTTATTACTTTGTTTTCTGTATTTTTTAAATGAATTTAAATGCAATTTTTTTGAATATTCGATCATCTTTTCAATTATAATTTCGCCAATGTAATTATTGTGGTCATTGAATTAATTTGCACTATTTTTTTAGTTTATTGATTTTAAAAATTTATTTGTAATTTTGGTTTTTAAATTTTTTGTTTATTTTTTTAAATTTAATTTTATATTTTTTTATTTAAATGATAATTTAACATTTTTCATGACGTTCTGAGTGCCACTGTTTATAACTGCAAAAAATGATTAAAGAAAAAGTAACATTTTACTCGAATTGGATAGAAATCTGAGAAAATATTTATTTAGTATCTCTGTAGATTTATTAATATATTCCGAATTGGAAACGGTTTCTTTAATGAGTCTGCAAATAAAGTAAACGTCGGTTTCCATAGGAAATCCATTCCTCTTCCATTCTAAATCTGCTATTAAACGCTTAAATTAAAGAAGAAGAAGAAGAAAAGAATTGCGTTTTGTTTTCTTTATGTCGTAGAGCACTTCTTTCTCTTTTGGGATTTCGTTATAAATCCATCGTTGGTTTGATTTGCTTGTGTGCTTGTCGATGGTTTGGAAAGACGAAACACGAAAGTAAACGTAAAATAAAAGTGTCGAATTTCTCTTGAAAATACAATTAGCATTGGTTATTGTTATTATTAATAACCGCAATCTGTATTTGTCTTAAAACTTTTTACTTTTTACAAGTTTAGAAATTAAAAATTTTATGTTTTTGTTTTTTATTTGTTTTAATAGGAGAAGAGGTGAAGGGAAAATAAGCAATACCACCGAAATGAAATTGAAAATTGAAAAGAAAAGTGCTTCGAACACTTTCGCAATCTTCTCTGTAATGAGTGCGCTTTTAGCGCAAAATGCGAAAGTTTTCCTTCTATTTTTTTCTTCTTCTTCTTTCCTTCTCATTTTTGTGTTTTGTTATTTGAAGTTTTTCTACTTTCTGTATTAACATTTCACCAGTATATTTTAGCAGCTTTCCATTGATGAAATTCATATTTTTTATAGTTTCAAGTGAGGCCGAAAGATTTTCTGTAATTATTTCAATTAATAAAAACCAAAAAAAAAAAAACGTAATGTAAAAAAATGTAAAAATGAAAAGTATTTGTAATGATGGCAATTGGCGAGCAAAAGAAGTGCAACGTGTGCACTTTTACGCATTTGTTCGCATTTGTTCGTTGCATTTTCTTCTTTTTCTTCTTCTTCTGCTGCTGCTGCTGCTTCGGCCACTAGCTGTTTAGCTGTTAAAGTGCTGCCGGTGCTTATTTATTGCGTAATTTATACTTTTGTGTAAAGTTTAAACTAATTTGTTGCTGTCCAAGGATGGCATCTGCTTTAGTTTTATTTCCATTTTTTGTTTTTAATATTTTTTTAAGGGAATTGATATTTCCACTTTCACTCTTTTTTTTTAATTTTATTTTACTTCATAATTTTTATAATTATTTATTCGTCTAATTGTTAATTATTTATTTAATTTTAATTTAATTTAAATTTAAATTTCCTGATTAAGAAATGTATTATTATCAGCCGTTAATAATGGATTTGTTGCTTATAGTTGTTCTGTTTTTGTTGCAGGTAAGTCGAAGTTACGATTGCGAAAGTCGGCTCGCTACATTGGCGAATTATGGAATTAAGGTAAAATTTAAGAGACACCTTTATAGAGAACAGTAATAATAATTTTATATACTTTCACCGCCGGCTCAATGAAATCTCTTTGGTTGAGCGTTGAGCGTTCACATTTCTCACGCCACTCTTTAGCTAAGCAGTTTATCGTACTTTTATGCTTTATATATTACAAAAAAAAAAACTATCTAAAAATTACAATCAAATTTAAATTTATCGATGATTGCAAAATTTGTTTTTATAATAATAAATCACAATAAAATAACAATAAAAAGCAGATTTGGAAGTTTAAATTTACATAAGCAAAACTATAATAAAACAATAAAAATAAAAAGTGGCGTCATAATAATTAGTATAGAAAATTGTGAAATTACTTCCTTACTTTTTATGCGTTTAAAAACTTAAGTTTAGCTTTTCCTTTTTTATATTTCTTCTTTTGTTAATAAAAATTTAAAACTTTTTATTTAGATCATTTGTTTCCACTCATAACATTTTCATTTTGCTTTTATTCATTTCTATTGAATGACTGAATATTTAAATGATTTTTTTTTTCATTCCAAAAAAACAAAATTAGAATACAATAATGTCATTTAAAAATGACAATACTTTTTGGAAATTTATTTAAAATTTTATATAGGTATTTGGAACGAGTTTTGCAAATGCATTAAAAAAAATTCAGGGTTAAGTGACTAATAATAATAATAATGAAATGAAATGAATGTTGCATTTAGTATTTGCATCGTTTGAGCCAAATCGTAAATTTAGTTTTTTAATTTTCTTTTTTCCCTTCTGTTTTTTTTTGAGTAATTGCCAATAAGGTAAATTTACCAAATTCAAATTTAGACTTTTTAAAGGAATTTTAAATTTAAATTAAGAAAAAAAAGGTCAAGTTTATGATATTATTAAGAAGAAATAAGTTTAAGGTAAAAATTTAATGAAAAAAAGGAAAATAATAAATTTAAGTTTAAATTTTGATGGGAAAAAAGAAAATTGTAAATTGCGTTACTTCAATTTAATAGGAAAAATGAAAATTAAATTAAAGGGATGATTTTAAAGGAAGAAATGAAAGTGTGACGATTTCAAAAGTAAAAAAGAAAATTAAAAATTGAAGTGAAGGCTTTTAAATGAAAATAACTGAAAACGAAGCATTGGCAATAGGAATTTTCACTGTTCGTAGCGATTTAGGAATTTGTTCGTTGGATTCGTTGAGCAGCGAGTCGTTCGATCCGCATAGCACAGCACACGCGTTGACATTGAAAACCGTTTTTAAGAACTTACGAAATACTTCTCTCCACTTCTATACATACTATTGATGTGTGTAACTGTACCTATATGTATTATAATTATTATGTATATGTGCGTGTGTGTGTGAATACGTGCGAATGTTAATTACACTGTGGCTATTTTTACGTGTGGCCCGAAGGTGAGCTTTGGAAAATATGTAATATGAAATAACGAGTTACGTACACGTCACATTTCAATACACTTTTCAAGCATTTATTTGATGATTTTATTATACATTTGCAAATAATTACAAAACTGCACTTGCTGCTTTTTATATAATTAAATAATCCAAAGTTTAAGCCTTTTTTTAAGATGATTTAATTTAATTTAATGCGGATTTTCTAAGCAATTAACGATTAAAACTAGTTTTCAAAATTAAAATGCACGTAGGTTTTGAATGAATACATATTGAAAGTTGTTAAAAAGTTTAAAAAATAAGGTGGCATTAGGGGGAGGCTGTCCACAGAGGCACCTTGAACGTCATAGTACCTTCACGTTTTCCAGAGGCGGCACGTGGCCACCGCTGGTTTTGACCTTTAAATTAATTTTCATTCCGGTTATGCGCGTTCGTTCCGTGTTATAGGTACTTATTATATTATTCACTACAAGCAACTAACAAAAAAAAAAAAAAAAGAAATAGAAAAAAATATTGAGAAAAGAGCAAAATAATTTGCATTTATTGCGGGGGCGGCCGAATGAATGTAGTAGGAAACTTTATTGCAATTTTTCGATATTGCAAAGTTTTTGATTATCCTGTATATAGATTTTTATTGTATTTCTTGAAATATATAAATAAATTAAAGTATTAAGTAAATTTATAAATTAAAGTATTTTTCGGTTTTGGGAGAAAATTGAAAGACGAAACGAAACGTCGTTGAAAGAATGAAATAATTGACGCGTTTCCTTGGCTTGCTTATGTGATATGTGTCGAGTTTCGTTTCTTTTTCAAAAGGCGCTTATTATTATTAAACAATCGCTTTCTCAACCGACACCAGCGCACATTTACAGAGGCAAACGTTTATCGGTGCGCGGTTGTAATGGTAGTATAGTACTTTCACTCTATACGTCTCTACAGTCTACACTTTTCTCAATACCATTATTGCATTAATGATTTTACCGATTTAGTTTTGCTTTTCGTTTTTGACTTGTATTTTTTTTTTTTAATTTTATTTGACTTATTAAACAAAAAAGTTATTTAATTTAAAAAAAATGACTTCTTCAATAAAAAAATTGTTTAATTTAAATTTAAATTTGACTTTTTTCTATAAAAATCTATGAAAAACTAATTTTAAATAATTACAAATGGCCGATTTTTTTGGGGGAAACGCAAACCTTGTAATGTATTTTCGAGTTCGAGTGTGTACGAAAAAGAATTGCGATAAAAAAATAAATAACTAAATAAACTAAATAATGTACTGATTGCCTGTCAAGGCTGAAGACTATTAGCAAAATGATCTATCTGTATGAATGTATTTTATGTACGGAGTACTAGGTACGTAACACATAATATAAACAAATGGGAAAACAAAAAAAAAAACGAAAGGCTGGCTCTCGGGTGTGTAATGTTGGAAAATTTGGCGATAAAATTATTTGTTATTAACGTCGCGTCGAGTTTCGCTTTTGTTTCCGTATTGTGTAATCTTTGCTTTTTCCTGTTTCGGATTTCGCTGAAAAAAAGTTTTCTTTTAAGGAAACCAAAAAGAAAAGGTTTCGTTATGCTTTAGTTATTTTTGTTTTTAATTTTAGCTTTTTATCTTCTTTTATTTAATTAACTACAAAAAGTATATTTAATTATTAATTATTTTTTTGTTTGCTTAAAAGATAATAATTTATTACTATAGTATAGGAAAAAAAAGCAAGGTAATTAAAAAACGATTGCGGGTGGAAAATCGAGTTCGGCTTTTCCTTATCAAAGATTAATAAACCTTGAAGCTTGAATGTTGCGCATACTCTTTACTTTATTTGTTTATTGGGAAATTCTCTTTTTTTTATTTTTATTATTTTTCCCCGAGGTTTTTGTGTTGCGTCAGCTTCAAATGGAAAACAAATAAAAATCCGTTAAACAATTTCTCCGAGAAGATTTGAGCGTTTGAACTTAATGTGATTTTGATTTTTTTATTTTTGTTTAGTTCGGAAATCATTCAGCAATAGTATTTAGTGAAGAAATATTCTATTCGTAAACGTGTACATAGATTTATAATGAATGTATCGTAGTTTATAGAAAGGCTTTTGACCCGCGTTATAGTTCTTTAGCTTTGGCTTTGGCTTTGGCTTTGGCTTTGGCTTTGGCTTTAGCTTTAGCATTAGCTTTAATTTAACTGTTGAAGAGTCGCGGTGCCAATGACTTTGTTATAATAACTGTTTGGTTTTTAATTGACCGAAAATTGTGCACTCTTCTTCTTCTGCTTCTTTAGTTTCCGTTTTTTGCACCTTTTTTTAATTTAATTTTTTTATTATTTTAAAGCTATGACGTATTTATTTAATTTTTTGTTGATAATTTGTTATACATATTATAATTGTATAATTCGAACAGAGATCACGTTGTCTTTTCCTGTGTCGTGTGTACTTTCTGTATGTTGGTACAATGGGTAAAATACAGCGGGGGTGGATTATAGTAGCTCTAACTGTAGAGTATAACGTTATTATACGATTGTTGCGTTGTTTTGGATGGGAATAAGGAATAGGGAATAAGGGGGTGTCGTTCACGTTTCGTGTCACGGTTATTATTCACATATGGTGGTTTTATAATAATAATAATAATTATTATTATTATTATGAGCGGTGTATATGTTCTAGTATTCTAAAAATTATTGCAAAAGTGGACCAAAAAGTATGCGTTTACTGTACGTATTATTTATAGTAGTAGTAGTCGAGGCGTGCGGTGTGGTGTGGTGTGCTTTATCGAAAGGAAGCCGATTTTAGATCGCGGAAACTGGGTGCCCCCTCGACCTAAACGCAATTAGCGATTATGCAAATAATCCACTTCAGCTAACCACACATGTACTTTTTATGCATAGTATACATACAGCGTACACAGTTTTTACTAAAACAAACTGTTGGTTAATTTTTTATTCATTTTTATTTTCAAATTTTTCAATTAATAGTGAAATTTTCTTGGCTTTTAAATTTTTACTATTTTCCACCAGGAAATTTTTTGATTCAAATTTATTTTGTATTTATTTTTTGTTGGTGTATTGAATTTAAAATCTTTTACCTTTTGTTATTTTATCTAATTGTTTTGTTTTTGAACAATTAATTAAGTAATAAATTATTAAAAATGTATTGGTCTCCTTTTCAAAATTGAAACTTTTGTAAAACGTTGCTTTAAAGCTTACTAAAATTACTAAAAAGTAAAAAAAAAAAATTCAATTAATAGTTTTCTATAGAAAAATTATATTGAATTGATTTTTTTATTCATTTAATTTATTGAACATGTTTTATTTATTGTTTGGATATTTTTTTGTGTTTATTACAATAAATCTGTTTTAATTTTAAAAATATTTAAAATTGCAGTGACCGGCGCCTTCACATCAACAAGAACATTGCAACAACTTAAAATTTCTTCTTCTTTATTTTAAATGATTATTACAAGTTAATGGGCTGAATTATATTAAATAACAATAACATAAGTCACAGATAAATTAAAAATTATAAAAATAATTTGATGATTAATGGCGAAGAAGCCGCAGGCTGAAAATTGCAAATTACTTGAAGCTTGTTGCACTTAAATTTGCAGTTTTTATTGCATATCTGGAGAGTTTTCATAACAAATCAATTTGTCTTGAGTCAATCGCAATGTTATTTCTGATTTCTGAACCAAATTTTTTCCCGAGAATAACACTAATTAATTCTAGCCTCTAAAAAACAAAATTTTTAATTTCAAATTGCCTAAAAATAAATCGCAAAAAAAAACGAAAACAAAAGAAACTAAAAATTGTAGTTACTTCTGGTTAATTTAAATTAAATGCAGAATAAAAAACTAAAATTTAAGACTTGCCATTTAATTGCAATAGTAAATTTTAGCAGATAAGAAAGTAAATGTAATTTTGGCAAACTTTACTTTGGTTGTATTTAGTTTCTAATGAAATGAATTAATCGAAAATTTGTTGATTGTTTCAGGCTGCCGGTGGTGAGTGACTGCTCGACCGCTCAGACGGCACGAGTTAGTTCAAACCTTCACTCAACTAGCAGCATGGCCGTGAGCCGTGTCCCGAGCCCTCCGCCACAAGAAGTTAACACTCCAGTAGCCGAAAATTGGTGTTATACTCAGGTAGGTGATTACTTAGTGGAACAGTAGAAAATTCCTAAACTTGATTAATTCGATTTTTCATTTTGCGCATTAAAGTCAATTACTTAAAAACTAAATTAATAATTTTGATTGCGATCAATGTTTGTTAATGTCATCATCACATGATTTTCAAAAACGTTCTCAACGACTGTTACGAATGTTTAAGCCAATTGCTAATCGTGTTTGCTTGAATGGTGTTTCAGGTTAAAGTAGTCAAGTTCAGTTACATGTGGACCATAAACAATTTTAGTTTTTGCCGCGAAGAGATGGGCGAAGTACTTAAATCTTCGACATTCTCAGCCGGTGCCAATGACAAATTAAAATGGTAAGTTTCTTAACTGTTTTTTTTTTTTTAATTTGATTTTTGTTTTGTTTTTAATATTGGTAATGTGGTAAAAGTTTAAATTTGGGTTATCCGGTTTAAAATGTGAAAATTTAAATTAAAAAGAAAGGAAATTAATTTGCGTGGCTTTAAGTTGTGGAAAAAAAAAATTAAAAAGAAGAAAAAAAAAGAGCTTTTAGTAGGACACACGCAAATCGTTTCGATTTTCGGACAACTGTCCAAAGAACCTCTTTCTTCTATAGCAAATTACATTGTTTATAAATTAATTGTTGGAACTTGTACAGTGTGTACGCTAAAGGAAAAGAATTTTTCCTTGTAAATGGAATGTTGTGTCGCCGCACGGGAAAATAACTTTTTTTTTTTTTTTTTTTTTTAACGACTTTGCGGAATTCTAGCCTATAGCTTAGCACCACAACCTTGGCTCGGGACATTATTTGTAATGTGTAATTAACAATTAGTTACTTAACCCAAAAAGAAGTATCCTTCCGAAAGTTAAAGGCGGCAGTCGGCACAACCTTTAAACCCAATTTAAAAATTACTATTATTATAATTAAGTACATCTTAAACTCTCTTTTTTCTCTGCCTACACTTAGATATAAACCTTGTTCTTTTTTTCTCCTTTTGTTATTATTATTATTATTATTCTGTATTTATTCTAATGGAGATTGTGTTTTTGTTCAAATAGTATTGAGGTGTATTGAGGAGAGAAGTGCAATTAATGCGTTGGCGTTTAATTGATTTCAATTTGATTTGAAGATAAAGCATCAAATTGCTTTTACATTTTTTATTTTATTTTTCGGGAGGGCAAATATGGTGACGGTAATATTTATTTTTACCGTCTAAGCAATGTATGTTGATCGTGTTTTTTATTTGCGAGTAATCGGGTCAATAGAAATATGCTACTTAAAGGCTGTTTCCTGTTTGAATCTGTTTTTCAAGGCTCATTTTATAAATTATGTTTTAATTATGCGAAATGTAACGCATCGCTGGTACTTTTCCTTATTAATTAATTGATTAATTTTTATTTAAATTTAAAAATTTTAATTAAAAAAATCAGATAGGATTTTTCCCAAGTTTTATTTAGTTCTTTTTTTTTTCTACTGATTTTAATGTTTTCCATTTTGATCATTATAAATCAGTTGAGGGCTTATTAAAAAAAAAAAAAAAAAAAGAAGTTTTGTGTGTCCGGCGGCGGCGGTTCGTTCACATCGATCTTAAATAGCAGCACTAGTTTTATTATATAAATAGCAGTCAGGTCGCCTCTTTCTACTTTTATTGCTACTCTCCAACTACTACTTATTTAAAATTAAAAGCCCCAAATGTAATACCAAAAATACAAATAAAAAAAAAGTTTGTGTCCTGTGGAAAATATACTTTCCCAATTTAATTTTTATTTTATTTTTAAAAGGTTTGCTCTTGGCAACTGATTGAAATGATTTTATTCTTCGGCTGTAGCTCTAACTGTATCTTTTTGTATTGAAAATTTCAAAAATTTCTCATTTCCTCCAGGTGTCTTAGAGTGAATCCAAAGGGTCTGGACGAGGAGAGCAAAGACTACCTGTCCCTGTACCTGCTGCTCGTCTCTTGCAACAAAAGCGAGGTGCGCGCCAAGTTCAAATTCAGCATACTGAACGCGAAAAGGGAAGAGACGAAGGCCATGGAGAGCCAGCGGGCCTACCGGTTCGTGCAGGGCAAGGACTGGGGCTTCAAGAAGTTCATTCGCAGGGACTTCCTGCTGGACGAGGCCAACGGTCTGCTTCCCGACGACAAGCTCACAATATTCTGCGAAGTAAGTGTTCCCCACAACGCAATCAATATTTTTATTATTTCATTTATATGTCGAATTTTTCTCGTTGCTCATCTGTTAGCTTTCCGTTAAACCAAAAAAAAAAAAAAAAAACATTGCTTAGCTTAATAATTTACTTTTTTGCTGACTTTAATTTATTTCATTATATATAATATATAAAAATGCTGCTTTATGAGCAGCAAAATTGTAAGTGGTATGATGATGTGGGAATTTAATGATTAATCGTAATGAATTTAAAATTTTGTACATTGTGCAAAAATATTAATCATTTTCTCCTTTTGTTTGTTTTCTACCGTTGTAATTTATAAATTCATTTTGAATATCTTTTGCGGATTTAATAGTTTTCTTTTTATTAATTAAGCGAACATAATGATAAATTGATTTTTATTAATTGAAAAAAGATTTTTTACAATTGTGCTTTGGTTTTTTAAAGGATTTAATAGTTTTTTTTTTCATTCTTCTAATAATTAAACAAAAATGATGATAAATTGATGATTTTTTTGGCGTTTGAAAAAAGATTGTTGGCAATTTCGGATGTGCGCCGTGCCATTAATCTGTTATCCTTTTATCCTTGACGCGCGCGTTTGCTCTGTGTTTTAACCCGGTTGTTGGGTCGCTTTAAGGACGCGGGCCTATATAATCCACGAAATTGATAATGACGGCAACGATTAATAAATGATTGGCATCTCGATTATACTTCGTTTTTTTTTTTGGGTGTACTGCGTACTTATTCTGCTTATATAAGCGACCTAATTTTTTTTTGTTTAAATTATTGTAAGGAATTCAACATAAAAAAATTAGTAATAATAATAATATCTAAATTGGTAAATTTTCCAATAAAATATCTTTGCACAAACTTTTAATCAATCTATTATCGATAAACAATAATAAAATAATGAAATTAAACTCATTAATATACATGTAACCTTGCCTGGGCACTTTCAAGTTGCGAGCAAGCTCACTTTTTTTTTCTTATTGTTTGTGTGTGCTTTGTGCATCGAACGTTTGTATGTGTAATAATGGTAATCTTTTTTCTGCATTTTGTTTCACTTTTGTCGCCAGCTGCATAATGCGTTTATTATTTTATTATTATTGTTAATATTGATTGGATTGTGAATGTTTTATGCACGTGCCTCGTGCGCGTGTGTTTTTTTTTTTGAGTTGGTTTTTTAATACGGTTTTCTTTTTGAATGTTTTAGGTGAGCGTCGTAGCGGATAGCGTAAACATTTCTGGCCAGTCGAATACAGTTCAATTCAAGGTGCCCGAGTGCCGATTGTCGGACGACCTGGGCCTTCTCTTTGAAAACCAAAAATTTAGTGATGTCACGTTGTCAGTATCCGGAAGAGAGTATCAGGCACATAAGTCAATACTAGCTGGTACGTTTTTCTATTCTCTTTTCCTTTTTTTTTTCTTTTTTTTTTTGAAATAATTAAATAATAAAAGTTGCGTTGTTTTCTTTTGAAAATTCCCAATTTATAATTTTTTTAATTTATTTTAGCGAGAAGTCCCGTGTTCCAAGCAATGTTCGAGCACGAGATGGAGGAGCGCAAACACAATCGCGTCGACATAACGGACGTGGACCATGAAGTGCTGCGGGAGATGCTGCGGTTCATCTACACCGGCAAAGCGTCCAGTTTGGATAAGATGGCCGATGATTTATTGGCTGCTGCCGATAAGGTGTTTATTGCTTATTTTTTCCACAAAGTGGACGGTTGATCAATAGATTGAGTGCAATTTGTTTTAGTAGGTTTTATGGAACTATTTGGATATTAATTAAAATTTTCATATTTTCACATGGACGATTTTGAATATGTCCAGAAAATTGTTGATAACATTACCAAAACTGATTCAAATTAATTTAAATTTGGCACAAAAGTGGGCGATTGACCAGTAAATAGAATGCCATTTGTTGCATTTTAGGTTAACTGAAATTATTTGAAAATAATTTAAAATTTTCATATTTTAACTTGGAAGATTTTGAAAATTTTCATAAAAGTGTTCCTAAATTTTCCAAAAATGATCCAAATTATTTGCAATTTGGCACTAAAGTGGCCAATTAAATTGTAAATAGAATTCAATTTATTTCAATTGTTTATTAGAAATTATTGGGAAATAATTTAAAACTTTCATATTTTCACTAAGACGATTGTGAAAATTTTCATAAAAATGTCCATAAAACTCCCAAAAATGGTCTAAATTAATTGCAATTTTGCACCAAAGTGGGCGATTGACCAGCAAATAGAGTGCAATTTGGTTCATTAGTTTAACTGAAATTATTTAGAATTAATTTAAAATTTTCATAATTTCACCTTGACACTTTTGAGAATTTTCTCAAAAATGTCCGTAAAATTTCCAAAAATGATCCAAATTGATTGCAATTTTGCACCAAAGTGGACGATTGACCAGCAAATAGAATGCAATTTGCTTTATTAGAATGTCTGAAATTGTTCAAAAATAATTTAAAATTTTCTTATTTTTAACTTAGGATATTTTGAAAAATTTCACAAAAATGTTCATGAAATTTCCAAAACTGGTCCAAATTTTGCACGAAAGTGGTTGATTAAGCAGTAAATAGAATGTCATTTCAAATCATTTTGTAATTTAATTTTAATTGTTTTTCTAAACTTTTTTCAGTACGCCCTGGAGCGGCTCAAGGTGATGTGCGAAGAGGCGCTCTGTACGAATCTATCAATAGAGAACGCGGCCGAGATTCTGATCCTGGCCGATCTGCACAGCGCCGACCAATTGAAGGCACAGGCCATCGACTTTATAAACACGTCCGTATTTCATTCCTTACAAGAAACAAAAATTTCTTTGTTTTATTTTTGGAAAGCGTTTTAAGTGATTCCTTTTTTTATTTTTTTAGACATGCTACGGATGTGATGGACACGCCAGGTTGGAAGTCGATGATCCAGACGCACCCGCATTTAATCGCCGAAGCCTTTCGCGCATTGGCCACGCAACAGATTCCTCCGATAGGTCCTCCACGTAAGCGCGTCAAGCAGAGCTGAACCCCCCCGTCGAATTAGAGTGCCAGAGACTGCTTATATTATTCACATGTGTTCATTTGTACCAACAAACAAACCAACTAAGCAACAACCAACGGTTATGAACTATAAAAAAAAAGGCGCGCGCAAAGAGTTATTTGCGAAAACAAAAATGAAGACACTCTGTTCAAAAGTGAAGTTTCTAATTATGTATAGAGATTAAAAAAATGAAAATGAAAGGAAAAGCAACAACAGCAACATCGAAAAACTAAAAAACAAAAAAATACAAAAAGAACTTTAAATAATTAATATTAATAATAATGTAAATTGGTTGTTGTTGTTGCTAAAAAAAGGATCCGATTTCCTGTGTGGTGGTTACGTTGATTTCTTGTTGCCTCTCCCAGCAGCCCCCCGCGTAATTTTCGTTAGCTGGCGTCGTCTGCGTACTTTTTTTTTTCTTTGGATCGGCGCAGTGAGGAAAGATGCACAATTACGATTACTCTGTTGATAGTAGATGTTAGTGGTTAAATTGAAGCAAGCCAGAAAGGATGAGGAAATGTTTAATCGAAAATCATGGAAGTGTTTTAAAGAAGAGGAGAGGAAGTTGGGCTCACTGTTGTTCCACTTAATAACAAACAAACAAACAAAAACTAAAGTAACATTTAAAACGCGATTATAACGAAAAACAAAAATAAGAAGATAACAGAATTGTGATATAAACGACCACAGCTTGTTCCTATTGAGGGACTACACATCCTCTATTATACTTTAAGTTAGCTTATAAATTATTACTAATAATGATCTCTCTGAATAAGCTAAGGTCAATGTTTTTATTAACGTGTTTATGATTTCAATTAGTAGCGGTAGAGAGTAGTAGGATTTCTTCTTCCTGCGATTATCGTCCTTGTTTTGTACTCTTAATTTCACCCACTGTGACCCTTTAAGCAAAAAATTGTACTTCGCCCACGAAGCAGCGCCCTGTAAACCAGTTTAATTTTTCAAAGAATTTGTTTTTCGGACCGAAACGAAGAATTCAGTAATTTGTAAAATTGAAGTACCTTTTTCTTTTCTTGTTAAATCATTGTAATAATTGATGAGATGCGTTACGATTGATGAAAGTAATTGAAGGTTTGCGCATTCACACCAAGAATTTTTGGGTCATTTTGTAATATAAGTGTTAGCTCCTCATAAGTATTGTCATTGATTGATTGATTGAAAAAGAGAACATATCTGTTGTACCAAAAAAAAATCGATGCTTAAATTTCGAGTGATTCGGCTTCCGAAATTGTTCTTGTATCTGAGGAGTCAATGGTTTTCGAGAGACGGCGTAGAGTAGTAGATTAATTGTCAGGAGAAAACAATGAAGAAATTTCACACAAGATATGTAAATAATGTTAGAATTTTGGATCGGAAATTTATGAAATCCGTTCAAATAATAATGTGCTGTGGATAAACTTTATTGGCTTCAATTCAGTAAAAATAGACATTACATAATGGACGTTTTTGCTTGTGTTACACAAATCCCCCGCTTAATTCTTCTCTTTAGTTGTTTTCTTTTGCTAAAAACTAAAAAAGCAATTTCATAAAAAAAACTTAATTTTTACATTGTTTTTTTGTTTCCTTAATCGCAGAACTTTAAGTGCTGTATTTTTGTTGTCTTTACTTTCATTTAAAGATATTAAACTCCTCAATAAATTCGTAATTTAGTGGTTTTTGCTGGTCAACAGCGTACATTTTGCAGCGTCAGATTTCGCTCAGTTGTTGAAAGATAATTTTGAATAAGCGCGCGAAAAGCGTTGACTTCCGGTCACGCGCACTCCGGCTATGGCACCAGCAGCGCCATATTGACAAATAGGCGGTTGCTCTGTGTAGTGTAGTACGAAGCTCTGTTTGCCGAATTGCTAATTTATATTTTCAATTTTGTACGGGTAAAAACTATTATGGGTGTTTGGGAGTGTTGAGAGCGGGACATCAGTGAGCGTCCCATTGAAGTCGTATTGCTTGTGGTGGCAGTGCGGCCGTTCCAGTGATCGCTCTCGGCGAAAATAATGATCTAAAAGGACGGGGCAAAGGAGATACACATTGGTCGTGTCGTCGGTGGCTCGTCGGTGTTTATTCCCAATTACTGTGAAATCCAATTTGGTCGGTGCATCGGGCTGGCTTCGCGGATCGGTTTATCGGTAATGCGATTAGCCGTCTACTTGCTCCAGTAGCTGGCCGACGAAAAGAATGTTACTTTGCAAAAGTGAACTGCACCACACCCAAGTGACAACAACTGCTATCAGCTTCTTCTTTTTCCCTATCGGCGACCGCTGCTGCTGCTGCTGGATTTGAGACCGAGAGCTTTCCTGCTTTTGTGGTGCTGGATTTTCATCGTCGAACGGTTCGAGAAGAGCAACAGCGTGGATGCTAGGGATTAAGGGGACACTGCTTACATTATTATTCCAAAAGTATGACCATGTCCTGTTGCCAGTCAGATGAAGTGCGGGAACAGAAGAGAATCAATCAAGAAATTGAAAGACAACTCAAGAGGGACAAGCGAGATGCTCGTCGCGAACTTAAATTACTATTGCTTGGTATTTAGAGAATTTTTTGCACATCTATCGAGTGATTGCTCAAATTGTGTGTTTTCTTCTGCAGGCACTGGAGAGAGTGGCAAATCCACATTCATCAAGCAGATGCGGATTATCCACGGCTCTGGCTACTCTGATGACGACAAACGGGGCTTCATTAAGCTTGTATACCAAAATATATTCATGGCTATGCAGAGCATGATGAGGGCTATGGATATGCTTAAAATTAAGTATGCTGACCCAAGTAATATTGTAAGTATTTCCAAAACCACCTCATCTATACTATTTTTATATTCTGAAGAGTATTTAAATAATGATAGAAGCAAATAGTTTTATATTCTGAAGAGTATAAATAATGATAGTAGCAATTAGTTCATTTCAAGAAAACATTTGAAATTTTGCAGGACAAAGCGGAATTAATTCGTGGGATCGATTTCGAAACGGTCACCACTTTTGAAAGTCCTCACGTAGATGCCATAAAGGATTTGTGGAATGATGCCGGTATACAAGAGTGTTACGATAGAAGAAGAGAATATCAGCTTACAGACTCTGCCAAATAGTAAGAACGATAATTTACCATTGGAGCAGTAATTAATGTCCTGGTTTTTTGCGTGAAATTTGCAGCTATCTTTCTGATTTGGAAAGAATACGAGCCCAAGATTACTTGCCAACAGAGCAGGACATCCTTAGAGCTCGTGCTCCTACAACGGGAATCATAGAGTACCCATTCGATTTAGACTCCATCATATTCAGGTATTTTCCTTTTTAATCAAAATATTTTGTTTTTTTCAGTCGTTTTCAATGTTTAGTTTAAATTGTTGCTGTCGATTTGTTATTTGTTTTTAATACATGTGAATTGTTGTTTTAGAATGGTTGATGTTGGAGGCCAAAGATCGGAAAGAAGGAAATGGATTCATTGTTTCGAGAACGTTACATCTATAATTTTTCTCGTCGCTTTAAGTGAATACGACCAAATTTTATTTGAATCGGAAAACGAAGTAAGTTTTTTCCTCTTCCAATTAATTTTTAAATTAAAACCTTTTTTAATTAATTAATTAAATTATAAATTAAACATAAAGTAATAACCCAATAAAATTTGTTTGTTTGTTGTTTGTAGAATCGTATGGAGGAATCGAAAGCGTTATTCAAGACCATCATCACGTACCCTTGGTTTCAGCATTCGTCGGTCATCCTGTTCTTGAATAAAAAAGACTTACTCGAGGAGAAAATCATGTATTCCCATTTGGTGGACTATTTTCCGGAATACGACGGTAAGTCAACCAGCAGCAACAATTACCATTAACTACATATTTAGTACATTGATGATAATAATAACAATGATGATGATAGTAATGAAAGAAGAGAATGATAATTGAATTGGCGCTAATTGAATTATATACTCGGGGCATCGGTTTAACTTACTTAGTAGTACTTAATCTAATACAATAATAATAATGCCAACTTTTTCACGTCCTGTTGTACAACATACTCGTACCTCGTACATAAACTTAATGTTGATATTGTATTATGTTGTACAAAGGGCCCAAACAGGATCACGTCCAAGCGCGCGAATTTATCTGTAAAAAGTATCTGAAGGAGAATCCGGACCCGGAAAGGGCGTGCTACTCGCATTTTACAACTGCTACAGGTTCCTCAAACTGTTCAAATTTTGCCGCAACAATTAAATTTTGAATTTGTAGCGCTCGAATTTATTAACTTGGTGTTTTTTTTTTTTCATTGCATTTTATTTACGATTTAATAAAAAAATAATCATTATATTGAAAATTAAAAAGAATAAACTATTAAACTGAAAAATAAATTAAAAACTTAAAAAAGTGCAATGAAAATAAAATTTAAACAATAAGTATTTAAAGTAGTTGGAGAGCTAGTTGCTTAATCAATGCGTTGTATTTAAAGGTCCACAAAGAGATGCCATCGCCGCTAGGGAATTTATTTTAAGGATGTTTGTAGATTTGAACCCCGACAGTGAAAAAATCATATACTCGCACTTTACTTGTGCTACAGGTACCCATCCTTGTTCTTTTTTATAATTTTTAATTTTAACCCATTTTTTAAATGTTAATATTCTGCTTTTGCTTAAAAATTGATATTTTTTTTGGTGTCTGTAATGTTTCTTCCCTTAAAAGTGCCTCTTTGCAATAACTAAAATACTTTATTTCAAATATTAATTGTCAATTGATTGTTTTGCATGAATGGAAATGGTTTCCAATTTTCACAGACACCGAGAACATAAAACTTGTGTTTTGTGCTGTTAAAGACACCATTATGCAAGCAGCCCTAAAGGAATTTAATTTAGCTTAAAAATACTAAAATTTCTTTACTTGGTATTTTTTTTATTTAATTGTTTTTTTTTTTTAATTTTAATTGTTATATTATTAATTGTATTAATTAACAACGCATGCATTTGTTCTCCCCGGATGTCTAAAGGTATTGATGTTTTCCCTTGCATGCAATAATTGTAATATCGTTTGCATTATTTCTTTTTAATAATATTTTTTGTTTTGTTTTGTTTTACAGACACCGAGAACATAAAATTTGTCTTCGCAGCGGTCAAAGATACGATACTGCAGTCGAATTTACGCGAATATAATTTGGTGTAGAGAACGATTTGGATTATTATTATGTGTGCCCGTATGTGTGGATTACTTTTTTAATCACATAATAATAATGATAATAATAATAATGAAGAGGAAAACGGTTTTGAAGAGGAGTACCGTTGATGATATGGCCGAGGAGTAATTGCGTAATAACTAATTTAAAGAAAAAAAAAAACAAAAAAAAATTATATAGGAAATTTACAAAAACAAAAAACAAAACATAACATTGAAAATTTTTAATTGCCACAAAACCAAACAAAAGAAAATACCTAAAAATAAACCAACAATAACAACAACAAAAAAACTACTATATCAAGAAGTGAAGAGGATTTGATTCACTGCTCATCGGTTTTCGCCGCCGCAACGCTGATATTCTTCTTCATTCCTGGAGACGCAATTTTTGATTTGTGTTTTCTTCTTGGATTCATAATTCTTTATGCATTAACTGTGTCGTCTCTCTTCTTCTGTCTGATATAACAATAATGATCCTGACGATCGTAACGACGGTCCTACTGAAGCTGGAAGATGTATTAGTTTGCTACCACTACTCTACTTCTACTTCTACAGTGTTAAAAAAAAACTAAGAAGACGACAAATGGAATTAATAAAAGGAACAAAAAATGGAAAATTGTGCAGAAATAATGGGAAACCAAGTAAATCGTTACTTATATAAAGAATTATTAAATTGATTACTAATTGCTAATTAACGATTACTACTACAACTATTACTACAAAAGACGAGTTTTTCGAGAGGGAGAAAATGGAAATTTTTTGTTTTGTTTTGTGTAAAAGTGTGCGCTTAGCTTTAGTGACTGCTGTTGGAAGTAATTCTAGTGCCATTTTACTAGTATGGTGTCTCTAAAAATTAATAAAAAATATATTTGAGAAAATGATGATCATGATGATGATGATTATGATGATGATGATGGATAAGAAAGCCAAAGTGTGCAGAATTTCAAGAATCGAATTGTGAGGAAATTCGAAATTTTCTAAGGAGGAAGAAAAAAGAAACAAAGAAAAATTATAGAGACGTGTGCTGCGGCATATTCATTCGAACAACGGCTCATTGAATAATAATTATTACATTTATTATTATCGAAGAATGAAGAAAAATGAAAACAAAAAAAAAACAAGAGAAATCATTATATGATTGGCGGAATTTTTGATTTGATATGAATTGAATGCATGGAAGTATTAGTATTGTTAACAAAATAATTATTCTAATGGGTTGTTTATAAGAACAGCGACAACAACAAGAAAAAACAAAAAAAAAATCCTAAAAGGCAGAGATTTTCAAAGCGCGAAAGTGCTGAAGTGTTGTTTTTCTCTTTTTCCGACTAAAACAATTGTCAGAATGATGATGAATTGTTTGCGTAGGGAGAAACACTGCGCAATTGTTTCGTAACAAAACGTTTTTACAAACATTCAGCTGTTAAATCTTAGATTCCAAACAAACAAACAAAATGAAGCATTTTTATATAGTGTGACTGTTTCCTTGATTCTGTTTCGGGCCGTTACGAGACCCCAATCAGAACCCATTCAACACACCGACAATGTTTGTTTCTTCTTTGTAAAAAAACAAAAACCAAAAGAGTAATTGCGTTCGGGTTCTTTGTAAGCGTTTTTTATAATAATAATAATATGAAAAACCAAAAGCAAAAAAAAAACTAAACAAATCTTAAGAGAAAAAAAAGTGTGTGTAAGAAATGCTTTTTTCATTTTCGAAACTACTACTACTGCATATTCGGCGACCGAAATTCATATAATACGTTTTAAGAAGTACCTCCAAAGTTTTCCCCACCAAAAATATGAAAAAAATAAAATAAAAATAACTAATAATTTACAAAAACCAAAAATTATTAATTATGGAAGAAAAAACAAACACAATATTCATACAGTAATTATGTATAATTATTTATTTGAAATAAAAGTACTTAGTACTCATTTGTAAAGTGTTCACTTGAAAAAAATAATTCTTTTTTTTTTAAGCATTTAAAGTGTTTATTTTTTTTTTTAATTTTCCTCTTAGAAAATGAAAACTTTCAAATGTAAAATTATAGTTATTTGTCGCATTAATTTCTAATTAATTTAGTAATTACGCATTTTTACTAGTTGATTTACAATTATCAATTATTGTTTTTGTCGCCGCCGCCGCATTTCTTTCGTTTTTCCTGTTTTTTATTTTATTTTGCTAAGTCAAACATTCTGTATATCTGTAATAAGTCAGCTTATATTTATTATTTATTGCACATGAATAATGTAGCTATTCCTGTATCATTAATCGAAACATTTAGTGTTTTTATTTTTCATTTATTTTTTCTTTTTTTTAATTTTAAAATTGTTTTATTTTGATTATTTTAATCGATTGTTTTCTCTTTTTTTTATATATTTTCTGTTGTTGGCCAATTATACAGTTACTATTATTATTATTGATTAAAGAAGAATTGTGGAAAATCGTAGTAGCGGAAGTCATCCAGGAAACGCCCAGAAAAGTTTGCAAATCGAATCAATAGCCGCCCCCCGGCGGCGGCAGCGGAAGCATTCCAAGAACCGCGCCAACTGCGCACGCGTCGCATTTACTGCTGCATGCAGTTTCAGCTGTCCGCCGTCATTTTTAGTGCAGTGCTGCTTGCGTTCAGTTGTGCCATTCTTTTCGCACATTAATTTCCACCAGTATTAATATTAATTACTGCAGGTAATCAGTACAACAATCAATTAGTTATTGTTTTCAACAACGTTGAGAATCCAGTGGTTGCTAGTGCTGTTGCTGTTTTATAGCGTCTCCAAGGCAACCTAAAAATAACAGGTTGCTATTGCACGTGAATGTTAATTGGAATTTTAATTGTGCATTTACTGAGGTAAATTGCAATTAGTTGGAATATTCCTGGGAACATTCACATTTAGAGGAACATTAGTTGGAAAACCTGGGAAGCTTCTGGAACATTCTGGATAGGTGCGTATTAAAGCCTTTTTGCTTTATACCTACAATCATTATCCATAAGTAAGGTTACATTTTATCAGGTTGTTGAATTTGCAATTGCAATTTTTATTTTCGGTTTTAAGTGGTGTGCTTTAGTATTTTTCCTTCTTATCTTCATAACCTACATAAATTACTTCGTTTTCTCTAATAAGTTAGTTTGCTATGACTAACTATTTGTTTTTGCTGCTTTATTAAACAATTATCTTTTTTCTTTTGTTTCTGATTGCTTTGTTTTAACGGTTTTCCATTAATTTTGAACGAGAAACTGATGTTAACTGAATGTACGCAACAAATTTCTAGTAAGTTTCTCTTGAATTGCAGCATTGAATGTTCGTTATAAATGTAATTATAAGTGCAAGAGTGCAAAAATGCACATTCTGCAGGCTGCTGATATAATTGGCTTTCGAAGTTGCTTTTTATTAGAAATTGTAATAATCCACGTGCCAACCACTTTCGTTGACACACTTTTATTTATTTGTATTGTTTGAGTATTATTCCGAGCAGAGCATGCTTTTCGTAATTACAATAATTACGTTTTTATTTTGTTTTCGAAGAGAGATTAGTTATGCAGTCAATGGACCAATTAATTTAGGGAACTTTCCAATTGCTTACTAATTAATTTAGTGTTTTGTCATTTATTTATTTTTTTTTTCTAAAAGTTTCTTGTAATTGAACTGTTTGAAATATGTGATGTAATTAGTAATTTAATCGTTTCGGGACGCATTTATTTATTCAGTCATTAAATATGTATTAAGTTCGTCTGTTGTAAATGTTTGTTTATTGTGTATAGAGTTCACTTTTGGTGATCTTTTGTCGTGTTTCAACAATTATTATTGAGTCTAAGCATTAAAGTTCACTTTTCACTTGTGTTTAATTAGTTTTTGGTAGTTTTTGTTTTTTTGTGGGTCAGTGGAATATTTTTTTGTAGGTTTGTTTGATTTTTTTAAATTAAAATTTAAATAAAGAATTTTTTTAAGTAAGAGAAAAATGAAATTTTCAATGCTATTTTAAGTTTTTATTGTTATTTTTATCTCGGTAGTTGTTGGCTCTTTGTAGTTTCAGTTTTTCTAAATATTTATTTCATGCCAAGAAATTAAAAAAAGAAAAAAAGTGAAAAGAAACTTGGTAGGTTTTGAAATCTTAATATATTTTTTATTATATTCACTTTTTTTTAGTTAAAAAGAAGAATTATTTGCTTAATTTTAACTGTTTATTTATTAAATCTGATTAAATTGTTAAAATTGATTTTTTGAGGTAGAAAAAAAAAAACTAATTTCTGAAGCAATTTTACTAAAAAGATTTTTCATCTAAGAATTAAGTAATTACTTTTTCTTAGGAAACAAGGTCATTAAAAAATTATATGTATCATTGTTTTTATTGTTTTAAACATTAAATTTTATGATAAGGAGCCGGAAAACTTTTTAATTGATTTTTTTCTTAGCTATTATTTTTTTAAACAAAGTAATTAAGGAAACTAGAGTTTGAATTATTCTTAATAATTGTTTAAACTGTTTTTAAATTACTTTAGAGTTCGTTCTGACGTGCTTTTTTATTAAAAAAATATTTTATTGAATATTTTGTTTATTACAAAAACACATTAAATGTTTTAACTTCGATACTTTATTATTCTAAACATTTAAATGATCCAAAACAAAATAATATAGTCACGTTTTTATTTAATTTTTAAATGTCTTTTTTTTGTCTTAGTTTTTTCTTGTTTCTCCGAATAAAATAATTAAAAATAATTCATTTTAAAGAAAATTTTATTTAATTGTGTTATTATATGCTGTGAGTGTATTTTTTTTTAGTTGAAATATTTTCAGAAATAATTTCTAAGGTAATCTATAAAATTCGAATTCGCTGATTTTTTAATTTAAAAAAAATATGGAGCATTTTTTTTATTATTACAAGGTAATAATATTAATTAATATGAAAGTTATGGAGGTTTTTGTTGTTCTAAACTTAGAAATAATATCAAAACCGAAAGAGCCAAGTTTTTTTTTTTTACTTTTAAACGATTTTTTTTTGCTTAGTAATTTTTTTTACAGAATAATTTTCTTCCATTTAAACTTTCTTTTATAAAATAAGAAATAAAAATGGTTTTAGAGAAAGTGTTCCTCTATTTTTTTAAATTTTAAATAAATATAATAAAGAGCTTTGTAATCAGCAGCCAGAAATTAAAAATTCATTAACACATAACATTCCCAATAGTAATAATGACGTCTTCCGATAATATTCGTAAACAAATACTTAATTGTACTAGTAATATATTGCTTACGTAAATTTTTTACGTTAATTTTTCTGCTAAAACCAGCAACAATTTCCACTGAATAATCATCCAAAGGTGCCAAAACTATCAGTCAATATTTGCCATAAATTCCATTCATTTCCAAGTAAAAAAAATTACGAAAAACTAATGTTAACTCGATAAAAGTCAAGGCTAATTAACACATAGACTTTATTAGATTTACATTACAGCATAAAATGCTGCAAATTTTGAGAATTTCGTAATCATCTCGTAATTATCACAAATCGAACGATCCCCATAATAATAATAATAATAATTATGAATATAATTTGTTGTTATTTTCAGTTGCGATGATGAAATATTTGCATGTGGTTCTGTATTGAGTATTGGAATCAGTATAGTCTCTTGAAAGCGTGTGTTTGTCTTCTTCTTTTAACAAAAAGCAATTTTTTGTTGTTACAATAAACGAAATGGCTACAGAAGAGGACCGATCGTTGGGCGCAGCAATGCCGTTACCGATGTGGATGAGAGGCCGGGGCCGATTACACGATAAGTAAGTAACATATTTATTAAAAAAACAACATTAATATTTTTTTTGTCGATCAGTCTTTTCGGGAAGTGGACAGACAATGCTTGCTTTCTTTTAAAAATAGCCCAGTGCACAAGTAAGTCAACTGCGGTTGCCCAGAATTGCCCTGTGTTTTCGGTGTTTATTGTTTTATTTGTTTTTCTGCGGGCACGTTTTGTGCGGGCCTCTAAATCTACGTTAGTTTAAAAAAAAGTCGCAAAGAAAGGTCATCTGCAGATAGGGAAGGTAAAAATACATGTTGAAAATGTGCATTGTGCAAAAAGTGTTTCGCATCACATGATATTTTTCCGCAGCAGCATTGTTTGGCACCGTTTTTCGCGTTCATTTTTAGTAAAACCGCTTATGCAATTAGCTCCTTAGCTGTTGCCGTCGCTGCTACTGCTGCTGCTGTTGCTGTTGCGATCTAATAACAAACGTAGCCTTTCGACCCGATAAGGCGCTCTTGGTGGCATTCCGATAATAAAAGCGCAATAAAATAAAAAGCAGCGCTTAATGTTTCGCTTTTCGCAACTGATGCGAAAGTTGCCACATTCGAATTTTCCCAGTGCGATGAGGCTGCGATGAAAAGGGATCTGCTGGAATTGGTCACCGCCTCAGCTTATTTCGTGATCAACTACTGTCGCGGATTTTTACTTCTGTACTTATCGTATTTTTCTTTCTTTGGTTTTTTAATCATTCTTTTTATGATTGCTTTTAGAGCTGTTGATTAATATTTTTGAATTTGTTGTAGGTTGGATTTCGATCAGAGTGCTTTTTCGCCGCCAGAAAACGACGACAGCTTTCTCTACATCAGATACCCGAAAGTCAAGGAGGAGGCCAACATAGCCGGTGATAAAGGTACTATTATTGATGTAACAGTTTAGATAGATCTGTGCAAAAACTATTTATTTTGACAAACTGGTAGAATCTTGTTTGGTCTTAAAATACAATATTAGGATTTGCTTTTAGTTTCTTGGAAAAGTTTCTGGTTTAATTAATATTTTTGGCAACGGTTTTGCAACTTAACTAATCATTGCCAAATTGTAAATTGTATTTTATTGGGTTTGTTTAGAACTTAACTGACTGTTAATTTCGCCCTTTTGAAATGTTTTAAAGTTTTCTAAAATTATCATTTCCCGCGGGTTCATTTTGGGAAAACTTTCTCTAACTTTCCCAACAGTTGCCCATTATTTTCCCAAATTAGTCTCGTGTTAACTGATTATATTGTAAATAGAATCTAATTTGTTTTTGATTTTTGTAAGGCCTGCTGGATGGCTAATTTTGGGAAAAACTTTCTGTAACTTGCCCATGAGTTGTCCAATCTTTACCAAATCTGACCTCATGATAAATGATTGACTAATAAATATATTCCAATTTGTGTTAGTTTTTTAAAGGGCCTACAAATTTTTTTATTTAAAATTTTCATTTTCTGATGAGACAATTTTGGAAAAACTTTCGTTAACTTTCCCAAAAGTTGTCTAATCTTTGCCAAATCTGACCTCATGATAGCTGATTAACTAATAAATTGATTCTTATTTGTTTTTGATTTTTATTGACTGTACAATAATTTTTGTTTAAAATTTTCATTTTCTTATGAGACATTTTTATGAAAACTTTCCCAAAAGTTGTCCAATCGTTTCCAAAATGGGTCTCATGATAACTGATTAACTAATGAATTGATTCTAATTAGTTTTAGATTTTTATTGAGTGTATTATAATTTTTTTTTAATTTTCATTTTACGATGGGACATTTTGGGGATTACTTTCTCTAACTTTTCCAAATGTTGTACAATCAATACTAAATTTGTTCTCATGATAACTGTTTAACTAATAAATAGATTCTAATTTGCTTAAGTTTTTTTATAGCGCCTACAAAAATATTAATTTTCACTTTTATCGAGGCATCTTTAAGGCAACTCTTGTAATTTAACTTGAACTTTCTCTCATACGAATGCATTTCCTTTGTTTATGCCGATTTATCAAATGCTGAGTTGGATATTCGCACTGTTTACTTGCTTTTATTATTATTTTTACAATTAAAATATCTTTTATCATTAAAACTTCGCCCTAGCAACGATAAAAGTTAATTATTAAATTATCTGTTATTGACAATTCGACTGCAAACTTTTACAACAATTAAAAGGCAAAACAAAAATGTCGAAAGTGTTAAAACTATGCTGTTTCGTTGCATTTTCAATAAACATTTCCAACGTTTTAGTAACATCAATGTTATTTACAGGTGCACAGTCTCAACTTTCCACCATTGACGGCAAATTAAAGTCTTCAGGAGCGAATGACGGTTTCGATAAGGACAATTGCGGCTCATCTGTGATCAAAGTGGCTTCCCAAATGGTTGCTGGAAAAGTAGTGAAGGGTTTCGACACCTTCGACGACGAGGAGAAGGAACATATGAAGACCATCGGTTTCGATCCGAAACTGCGCAGAGGCAGTCGATCTCTGCCCGCTTCGCCTCTTCAGTCGCCCAATTCTTCACCGAAAAGCAAACGCAAATTGGCTGGCAACAAGTACTTCACCAGCGCTTATGCAGACGACAAGAAACCCGGAAGTATACTGGCCAACCTGTTGGCCCTCCGCGACTCCACTCTGTCGCAATCAGTGACGTCCATTGCTGAAGAAACGACGCCGCAATTGGAGGCCAGCATCAGTAAATTGACTGCTTCAGGCGCTTCGAAAAAGGTCCCTCCAGTTCCGAAGCCGTCACATCTGCGCGAAATGAACTTTTGGTCTCCAACGTCTATGTAATTCTACTCTTTGTACCTTAAAAATGTTAAACTCCTCTACATTGAACCCCGGGGCCACAAAAGTTGACAGTCCTTTTGGTTGCGCGCAATAATTTCTCTAAATAATTGTAAAATATATTTTTAAGTATTTAGTTTTTAAAATATTATATATTTATTGGGCTGCTCCAAAAGAATGTCACGTTTTGGTGTCGCTTGGACCCCTAATGCAGTATTTTTATGACTTTGTAATTTAAATAAGTAACCGGACGTTTTGGCGGATACAAAAACTTTGAATTGAGCGGCCCAATTTGATAATTTACAGTAGAAGAATAATTTGTAACAAAAATCATGGATATTCTTTTGATTAAGTTGCTTATTGCAATGAAAAGTAGCTCTATTTTCTTATAAATTGTAAAAGATAAAGAAAAATAAGGCCTTTTGCTCTTA